>RAKG01000094.1:0-156194 GCA_009802275.1 Neurospora sp. CHS-2018a
CGAAAAATAATATAAGGTAAAAATATAAATATTTAGTAATATTTATTAAAAACCTTTTATATATAATAATTAATATAATAATTATTATTATTTTAATATAAGGTAAAAGAGTAATGAATACTAAAAACCTTTAWTATAGGAAAATCTTATATATAAGATTAAAAACCTATAATTTTTCAATACCAACTTTAGCCCGCCAGTCACATAGATATTTATTATCCATRGGTTTAGTTAAATTATYAGCCAGTTGTTCTTTAGTAGGAATATAGATAATTTTAGCCTTATTATYATTTATAGCTTCCCTTATAAAATGATACCTTATATCRATRTRTTTAGACCGTTTATGAAATTCTGGATTATTAGCCAGTTTTAAAGCAGCCGTATTATCTTCGTATATAGGGGGTATAAGGGTAGGAATATTTATTATATTAATTAATAATTTATTAATTAATTCTAAAGTAGACTTTAGATATAATAATTCCTTTATAGCTTCCGTTAAAGCTATATATTCAGCTTCATACGTAAATAAAGCTACGGTTTTCTAAAGGCTACTATTCTAAGAAATAATATTATTTCCCAGAATAAATATATACCTTATAGTAGACCTTCTAGAATTAAGGCAATTAGCGTAATCGCTATTACAATAACCTTTTAATATAAGATTATTATTATACTTATTTTTATAAATCATTCCTAAATTTGGATATTTATTTAAATAACCAAATATTTGATCAACGGCTTTAAAGTGTTCAATACTAGGATTACTAGTATATTTAGCACAATATTGTATTGGAAAAGCCAAATCTGGCCTTGTTTTTAAGGCTAGATATAATAAAGACCCTATATATTGTTGATATAGTTTTATTTCTTCTTTAGAAGCTTGGCCTTTATTTTTAACTAATTTTATTTTAGTTAAAGGTATTGATACCGGATTAATATCCGTTTTGTTATATTTTTCAAGCATTTTTCTAGTATATTTAGATTAGTACAAATGAATAGAATTATTATTTCTATTTATTTTAATTTCTATACCTAAAAAGGTATTAACTTTACTAAGGGATTGAAGTTTAATACTTTTAGTAACTTCTTCTACTATATTATTTATAATAGATTTATTTGGGCCTATTATTATAAGGTTATTAACGTAATAAAGTATAATAATATTTAATTTATTATTAATAAAAACACCGTCGTCGAAGGGGAATACTTCGAACCCTAAAGCCTTTAAAACCTTAGTTAAATATTTATACCAGAGTCTAGGGCTCTATTTTAAACTATATAAGGCCTTTTTTAATTTACAGACTTTATTTTCTAGTAAATTATTATAATAACTAATAGGGGGAATAACGTATATATCTTCATCAATATAAACGTAAACGAATACATTTTTTACATCGTATTGTAATAATTCCCAGCCATTAGTAATAGCTATAATAAAGAATATTCTATACGTTTCTAGCCGGCAAACAGTAGAAAACGTTTCTAGAAAATCTAAGCCTTCTACTTAGTTAAATCCTTGGACTACCCAACGGCTTTTAAATTTATATTCTTCTTTAGAAGAATCATTAATAATATTATTATTAATAATATTATTATTTTCTTTATTATTATTATTATTATTATTAATAATAATATTCTGGTTATTATTTATAGGTTTAAATTTATAAACCCATCTACCCCCTAGAGCTTTTCTATTTTTTGGTAGATCTACTATTTCCCAAGTATTTTGTCTTTCCAGTTCTTCTACTTCTATTTTCATAGAATCAATCCACTTTTGGCTATAAGGACTAGAAATAGCCTGTTTATATATAGAAGGTTCTTCAATATTATTAATATTATTAATAATATTTAACACAGAGTTATTTATATAATTTATCATTTGAAATTATTAATAATATTCTCTATTTTGCCTTAGTAGTAATACGCGTATATTATTTAATAAATTATTATTATTATTTGGAAAGTGATTACTAGAATTTATAGTTCTAAGTGATCTACGTAGACCTTGATTATTTGTATTATAATTATTCTGRTTAGAATTATTATTATTATTATTAATATTATTCTTTTTAATATTAATATCTAAATCGTTATCGGATTCAGACTCGGATTCTYCTTTATTATTATAATTATTATTATAATTATTACTTAGAAGAAATTCTTCCGAAATATCTTTAATAGTATTTTTAATACTATTATTACTAGTATTATTATTACTAGTATTTGTAGTGGATTTAAGGGTATTATTATTATTATCATTATAATATACTCCTTYTAATATTTTTAAATCTCGTACCCAGAAGGCTCTACTCTTTTGGAAATTATATATTTTATAATTATTATTATTTTCCCCAAAGCCTACTAATATAGCCCTTTCGGCTTGGGGGCCCAATTTCAAGATATTTGGTCCTTTTAATTTATAATAAACGACTAATCCCCATATTCTAATATTATCAATATTAGGTTTTTCTTTATATTTTAATTCATAAGGGGTTTTAAACCCTATAGAGCTATGAGGGGTTCTATTATATAAATAGATAGCCGTATTTAACGCTTCTCCCTATAAATATTTGGGTAAATTAGCGTTTATTAATAAGGATCTTACTTTTTCTAGTAAAGTCCTATTAATTCTTTTAAGAAAGCTATTTTGCTCCTTAGTATAAAGAGCATTTAATTATTATATTATTCCTTTATTATTTAAAAGGGTTTTAATCCTTTTATTAATATATTTAATACTATTATTAGACTGGAATATTTTAATCCTTTTATTATTAAGGTTTTCTTCCTTATTAATAAAATTATTAACRGCTTCAAATACTTCTTCCTTATCTTTTAATAAGGTTATTTCTAAATAACGAGTAGCCTTGTYTATAAAGGTTATAAAATATTTATAATTATTATAAGTTTTATTAGCGAATGGCCCGCAAAGGTCACTGCTAATTTTATCCAAATAATTATTATTATATTTTAAAGTATTAATTTTATTATTAATACTTTTATTTTTCTTATTCGTTATTTTAGCTTAGTAGCAAATAGGGCAGTCTTTTTCAAGACCCTTTTTATAAGTATAAGAAGTAATCGTATTTTTAATAATATTTTTAATATTATCRTTACCGCAGTAAGCAAATCGCTGGTGTAATATATTTAAATCTATCGATTTATTATTATTAATATTAATATTATTATTAATATTTTCATTAATATTATTATTATTATTATTAATATTTTTATCAATAATATTCTTAAGAGTATTATTTTTAATACTCTTATTACGAGTCTTCTTTATATTATTAATACTAATCGTATTAATATCGCCAAAAAATGGTCGATTTTTAGGCTTAATAATTTCTACTGGTAGAAAATATAAGCCGTTTATTTGCTCACCAATACTAATAGTATTTAAACCGTTTCTTAAATAAATATTATATTTATTTATTATATTATAATAATTACCTTCTAAGGCAGAATTACTTATAATATTAATACCCAATTCTAGCATATAATAACAATTTTTTAAAAGCATTTTCTTATTAGAATCTTTAAAATATACTAATACATTTCCAATACCCAATATTAACCTTTGAGTAGCTTTTCCCTAAGAAACTACCTTTTTAGTTTCTTTAAAAGTATAAAAGAAATCCTTATTAGAAATAACGTGAACCGTAGACTTAGAATCGACTATGAAATTATTTTTATAGTTATTTTTATCGTTTTTATTAAACGTTGCCGAGTAGTATAATTTAGGAAGGCTATTAAATAACCTTTTAATTCCTAGTCCTAAAACTTGGCTATAGTTAGCTTCTGGTCCGGTATAAGGATTCTTATTAATACTAATATTATTAATATTATTATTAATATTATTATTAATATTATTATTAATATTTGGGGTATTGGGGGTAATTATATTTACTATTTGGATATTTTCGAAAATATCGTTAGCGAATTCGTCGTCTTCGACTTCGGTAATTCTAGAAGAATTATTAAATTTATTAGATTTTTCTAATTTAGAAAAATCCATTAAATCTTTTTGATTTAGAAGATCGTGGGGGGTATTCTTAATAAGAATATTAATATTTTCCTCCCTTTCTTTCTTCGTTAGATTTTTTGGCTTTTCTAGCTTTTTCTAGTGCTTGGGAGCCTTTTCTAGGTGTAGAAAAGCACAATTATTATACTTATAGCTAGTTTTCTTACAATAATTGTAGAAAATAGCCTTTTTCGTTACTTTCCAGGGTTTCTTTCCTTTATAAGGCTTAGAATTCTAGAAGGAATTCTTATTAAAATTCTTATAAGAATTTTTATTAAAATTCTTATTATTATTATTATTCTTTTTATTAATAAAAAGAATATTATTTTAGTTAGAATCCTTACGCTTAGATTCGTCTAATAAAGACGAAGCTAGCATTTCTAAAGTATAAGCTTTAAAATCTTTTCTAAGCTCTTAGGTTATAGAAGAAACTAGGCCTTCAAAACCTTCCCCTAGATTAAATAAAATCCAAGATATAATAATTTAAATAGAAAGTTCTATTTCCCTAACCTTTAACTCATTGGTTATAGACTTTATTTTATTAAAGTAAGCTTCCATATTCTCAAAAGAATTAGGGGTAGCCTCGAAGAATTCCTTAATAATAAGAAATTCGGAAGTAAATTCTTAAAGACTATATAAATCCTTTAGAATATTCCAAGCCGAAAAGGCCGAATTTTCGTATTGAATATAAARGAGAAGACCGTCCTCTACTAATAACTATAATTTAGCGAAGGCATTTTAGTCGTTTTCAACTTCTTCTTAGAATTTATCCTAGATTTCTATAAAGGTAAAGTAAGCTTTAACTCTTATAGCCCAAAGGGTATAATTCTAGGTACCCTTAAGTTTGGGAAGCTTATTGGTAGCGAGGCTAGCCATATTGAATTATTTATATATATATATATATATATATAAATATTCTAATATAATATAATTCTTATTTATACTTTTAATTCTTATAATTTATAAGAATTATAAAACGAAAGTCTTAAAAATAATTATTTCTTATATAAAAGAATATAATTATAAAAATCGTAAAGATTTTTAAGACCTTATTTATATATATATATATAAATAGGTATAAACTTCACGAAGAAGACCCTATTCTTTTCACAATGGRAAAAATCCTTAAATATTTCTTAAAGAAATAAATAAGTATAAGAAAAATAAAGATATTTTTCAAAGGGTTTTTTATTTTATGGTTTTTTATATAGGGTTTTCTATATAGTAGTTAATTCTTTAAAGAATATAATTAATAAGACTGGTAATATCTAAGTTTAAAGAACTTTTCAATAACCTCTTCGTTTCTTTCCTAATTTTCTAATTTAGTAAATAAAGTATTAAATAACCTATTTATTAATTCGGTATTCAAAAATTCTTCCTTCGTTCCCTAGGTATAAGGCTAATTTTCCCAAGGGGTATAAAAAGAATTAAAGGCTTCCTTAATCGAATTATTGATAGTACGTTCGGAATAGTCGGTTCGTAGTTGATAGAAATAATTGTGGGAAAATCGGGAGTTGAAATATAGATCTTCGATAAGATTTGGATAGGCTTTTGGATCTAAAGCCAAATCGAATTTATAGAAGGCAAATTACTTTCTATAAAAATCTGTAGGAAGGGGTTTTTCCTTATCGAAAAGGCAGTAAATAGTATTCGAAAGAATAAAATCCTCTTTCTTAGTATAGTTTCTTTTTTCAAAAACTAATTATTAATTAGGAAGGTTTACTATAGTAAACCCGGGCTCATAACCTATAAGTTCGGATTCGAAGAGCGTAACTTAGAAAAGGACTTCGAGGACCTTAGATTTGTATTCTTAAGGAAAGACGAAAAGAAAGAAGTGATCTAATCTTTCTGGGTGGAAAAAGATGCTGGATTTGTAGGAAATCGGTTCGATTGAAGTCATAGGTGTGTAGAGCGTTTAAAGACGAATAGAACGGTACTGCGTATGTGTGTGTAGGTGTAAGAATAGTAGTATTATTGCTAAGTATTTAATAAGCTATTTAAAACCTTCTTTCCTCAAAGGGAACCTCCCTTCTTATAGACTTTCTGGGCCTTCTGGCTGTCCTGTGAACAAGCCGTCTGTACGGTTGGATTCCTTGTCTTCCCAGGAATCTAAAGATAGTTCCTTTGGTCCCGTACGGTTGAAAACAACTAAGAAATCTATTTTCGAAGTCGAAAGGTTTTCGAGGTTAAAAGAATAAAGGGTTTCTTTATTAATAAAGGTCCTTATTTACCTTAGTTAAATTACTAAGCCACTTCGGCTTCTATTTTGGGCCACTACGTGCTGTGCAGGCTACCCCTGCACCCTCTACGTGGGTTAGGGTTATAAGGTAGAATTTCAACCACGAATATTTAATCGAATATAATCGATAAAAATCAACCAAAAATATAGGGCATATATTTATATTATATATTACCCATATATAATTTCTTATNTACGTGGGTTAGGGTTATAAGGTAGAATTTCAACCACGAATATTTAATYGAATATAATCGATAAAAATCAACCAAAAATATAGGGCATATATTTATATTATATATTACCYATATATAATTTCTTATACTCGTATAGTATAAGATAGACCYGTAAATCCGTTATAAATATATAATTATTATATAATATATATATTAAGTCCAACACTTTAATTATACTATATAAATTCCAACGGGCAAATACTAATTTTTTACAAAGTCTAAATCTAGATTTATTTTAATATTAAATAAATTCGTTTATTTATATTAATAAAACCTGTAATTATATATATAACGTTGTAATAGCGCTACGTAGAAAGTTATAGTAATATTCTAACTACTTCTAAGGATCCAATAAGTAAAATAATTTTTCTAAAGTCGAAATCTAAATCGCTTTTACTTTTTTACTCTTATATTTTTTAATATCGAGCCGGCCTAGCTATCGTTTATTCTTTAGCGTACTACCGGACTTATTACAGTAGTTGCGCTATTTATTTATTTAATTATATAATTTGCCCTAATTAGGAATTAATTTATATTTATAATTACTAATTACCAACCGAATAGATTAATCTATTATTATATCCTATTTAGTAAAGTTATATACGTATTATAATTAATAGGTAGCCGTCGGAGAGGTTTATTAAAGCCGGGGACGACGGATTCTCCGCCCGGTAAATTATAAAAATAAGTTTTAGTATATTAACTATATAGGTTAAGACCGACGGGATATTTAATAACTTTTAATATTATATATAGACTTATTAGGTATAATAAATATTACGCTATTAAGCGGACAAATATTATATATAGTAAATTATTAAGGTTTAACGGTCGGTAATTTATTGAGAGAATATATAGTTAAATTAAATATAAATACAAATTTTATTCGTTTGGATATAATATTTATCGGTTAATTTAATACGTTTAATACTTTATATTCTAAAATAATTATCGGGTATTTTTTCTTAAATTTATAAATATTTCGTTATATATTAAATAGGTAACAAAATCTACCTATTTATTATATACTACTATCTACCTCTATTATCTTCAATAACCCTATCTTATATAATAWTATTATATATACCCGATACTATAACGTTCCCTACTTAAACCTACCCTATTAAAGATAAGGATTTAATTAGTTCGTCTTATAATTAAACGGATATAGATCTAAATATAAGGATAAATAATATAATACTTATGTTAGGACTATATTAATACGGGTATAAAGTAGGGTAATACTTAATACTCTAATTACTTTCTATATTATATATTTAAAAGCCGTTTATACCCTACTCTATAATTAAATTACTTTATATTTGCTATTTATATCGTTTTTATTTCTCCTAATTTATATTATCTACTTATTAGGACGCTAGATTTATATTACTACTTATAGAAGGCGACGGTAAGTATTTCGATATATATTTTCTTACTTCCTATTTAAGCGAATAGCGTTTTCCCGTCTAATTTATACTAAGGTTTAAAACTATATTTTTCGTCGTCGATTTAATTAGACCTTTAGTAGGGAAATTTCTTTACCTCCCGTCTAAACGAATAGCGTTTTCCTATTTAATTTATACCGACGTTTAAAACTACGTCTTTCGTCGCCGATTCGATTTAGACCTTCGGTATAGAATTATTATCGGCTTTATACGCCCTTTAATAAAAGATATAATTTTTTAAATTATAATAATTTAATAATATAATTTCTAGACCGATTTCCGAACCTTAGTATACTTTAACTGTCGCCGACAATTATAATACAATTATAATTCTTCTTTAATAAACCTTAACCAACGCTTATACCCCGGCTTTTTCTTATTTATTTAATTTAATTAATTTAGCCGGCGGCTATACCCTAATTATATATTCTCTTTAATAAACTTTAATCGGCGCCGATAGAATATTAATATTATTAATTAATATATCCGGTATAGGTATATATAATAATAGCGACGAAAATATTACTAGGACTTATATTACTCCCCCTACTAATTTTCCTACCCCTAACGATAATTATAAATATAATAGCGAATAGGATTATATATATTAAAATATATAAATTTTTAAATTAAATTATATATAATTAATAAATATTTATAGGATATAATTGAGCCGCCGTATAATATTCTTAATTAAAAGCCCGAAGATAAATTATAGGAAGAAGCCCGCTATAGCGCTTAAATATTCCTATTCAAATTACTATATATATAATTTATAATATCTATATTAATTCTTATTTTAAATATACCCCCTATAATCCGTAAATACTACGTATACACTATTAAATAATTAGAAGCGATTATATACGCCGTAGGAATTATTAAATATAAAAAAGTATTATATAGGAAATAGCGCTTTAATATCCTCTACGTTAACTCCGATTAATCCAATAATAAATCCTATTAATTCTACGTCTTATAGTTCGAATTTACTATTTTCCCTCGGTTTAATATATATTATATTCTATAAACATATTTTTTTCGTAATATAATCTTACGATTATACATTATAAATTCGGATAAGGACATTATATTTCACCTTAACTTCCGCCGAAGTAAACGAGACCGATAGGAAAATATTTTATATTTTAAGCTATTAAATAGAGAGGCTTAAATAACCGGTACTAATAAAAATTATTTTAATTTCCTACTTAATCCCGTCTAGCCAACGGATATAATAAAATACGTTATCGATCTCGATTACCCGGGCTATACGTAAATAATCGAATATTTTAGGCAGGATATTAGTAAATACGCTATTTATATAAATACCTTTTCGAAATTATATAATAATAGTATATATTTAAATTATTTAATTACCCTTTATATAAATAATAGTATAATAGTCTTAAAATTTCTAAAACTATTTATATTAAAGAACCGGGTATAGGTTTAGGGGAAGTGGCCTATAAATCCTTTATTAGAAGTACTAGCGGAGGAACCTACAAGTAAATTAGTAAAATAATTTTTATTTTATCGATAAATTATTAGTTAATTACTTATAAATATTATTCTAATTATAGTAAATTTAGATAAACCCGAACCTAAACGCAAAAAGGTAATCTCTTTATCCGGTATATAAAAGCCTCTCGCCCCTTTCGCCAATAATCGTTTAATATATTGCCGTATAATAATTAGAACGATTAATATATCCAATTTCGAATACTTTTAAATTTAGAAGGGGAAATTAATAAAAGAATTAAAAATATTAATAAAAGAATTAAATTATATAAATAATAAATTATATATTCTAGAGCGTAGTGAGGGAAGTAAAATAGAAGGCGATATATAGTATAGTTAATAATTTCTTTACCCCCGAAGGGATTGAGATTCTAGGGTTTTAATACTATATAATATATATAATTTTTATAATATATTTAGCTTACTATCGCAAATTCTTAATTATTATACTTAAATTCTTAAATATTATATAATAATTATAAATAATCTTATATAATTATTAAATAGAGAAGGGTATAGTAAACGAAGGAGTATAATTATTTACGGAAATAACTTATTTAGTACTTACCTTACGAATTACTAGATTTTCCTCCGATTAGAATAAAGAGACAGAACGAACATTATTCGGAACTATATTTCCCTACAAATCAAAATAGTATATTAAAATCTTTTTACTCGTATTAGAATAAAGCAATACAACTCTTATCGGAATAAAATCTATTTAATTAAATAATAAGAATTTAAGGAATAACTTTAAGGTTAATATCCGCTTACCGGAGTATAGAAATAGTAGCGTTCTATTTAGGCCGATTAAAGTCCTAATATATTTTAGGGTATAAGCGGGCAAATAATAGTATTACCGTACTAATAAATATAAATATAGTAAAATATAATATAGATAGTATAATATAAATTTATAGGGGCAATTCGGGTACGTATAATCTAGGCCGCGATTACCTCCGCGGCAAATCCTACCTCCTAAATATAAATATTAGCGACCGCCACTTAAAAAGCCGTCTTAATATTATAGAGGACTGGCGGAAGTTCGTAAAGGTAACCGCCGGCGCTAATTTAGCGGTAGGTAAAATACCGGCTAAACTTCCCGAAATTAATAAAGTTCGAAGAGATTTCAAGGTTAGAAATTAATTAGGTCTATAAGGAATTGATTTTACTCTAATAAAAGTACGTAAATAAGGATATCCTATATACCCTATATTTAAATAACGATTAATACAATTAATATAAAATAAATATATATTAAATACCCTATAAGCCCGCTAGATTTTAAAGGGTATTATCTACTCTTCTATATATAAATAGGGGTATCCCGTATACTCCGCGCTTAGACGACGATTGATACGATTAATATAAGATAATTATATATTAAATACCCTATAAGCCCGCTAGATTTTAGAGGGTATTTATTATATTAATTTTAATAACCTTATATTTATCCTAGCGATTGCAATTAATACACTAAATTATTCCGCCTAACCAATTATATAATAGAAGTAATAAGCCTCCTTAATTCTTAAAGTACCTAATATCCACTTCTAAATCCCTTCTATTAAATTATTACCTACTTTCTCTTCCCCTTCTTATTATTATTAATAAATTCCTATTCCCCGCCTTCTATAATAATTACCCTAATTCCCGACGTATATATAATTTATACGTACTATTATATCGCTTATATTATTCCTAATAATAAAGAATTATAAATAGTTTAAACCTTTTTTTAATTATTTATTCGCTAACGAATTTTCTATTTTAATAGCGCCTATTTACCTCCTTACGCAACCTATACCCTAATTATTATATATAACGCCTACGCTATAAAAGAACGTACTACAAAGAATAAATATTACGAATTCCGGCGTTAAGTCGGCGCTTATATATACTTTATTAATTATAAAKTATTATTTTTATTATTATATTTTTTATATACTTATTTAATATCTTTTCCTTTTTCTACTAAATATTTACAATAAATCCTACAATCCTTATAATAGAATAATTAATTATTATATTTGCAATTTACTAATTAATATAAAACCTTTCGCTATAAAAATATAGGTCCGCTTAATAGATTAGGAATTATCCGACGTTAACGACGTCGATGAAACGGCGGTAATAGCCCGCTAAATTATAATAGTTAAAGCTGCCGGAGCGTTATAGATTACCTATTCGAATTATTATTACAATTACGACCTTTCTATTTAAATAACCCCCCGTACTATTATAAATTAGCAATTTAATATATTAATTAAAGAAGGCTAACGTAAACCCTTAGAATATATATACTTTACTTTAATAAATTCTATACCTCCTTTAATATCGAATACTATAAAAGCGGTTAATAATCTAGCCCCCGCGACCCCTGCTATTCTTAAACTTACTATAATTAAAGAGATACTTCGCAATTTAATTAATAAACGCTTCGATTCCTTTAATATTCGTATATATTATTTAGAGGCGAATATATATAACGAATTATTAATTATTCACAACGTAAGGATTAAACGCTTTAATTCCCTTAATATTTATATATATTATTTAAAGGCGAATATATATAACGAATTATTAATTATTTATAATATAAGGACTAAACGCTTCGATTTTATCGATACTTATTTAAATCGTTTAGAAACTAAGTCGTCCGTTACTAAGAGCTTAATTAATATTATTTAAATAGATATAGATACCTTCGTTTCCACTTTTATTAATAAATTTATAGAAGAGTATAAAGAAGGTAATAACTTCCTATTGGAATTACGTAAAATATAATTAATATGCGGCGATAACTGTTAATATAGAATTATTCAATAATCTTTAAACTTAAATAGATACTTTAATAAATACTTCTACTAATAAGCCCGTAGAGGTCCAAATTCGGGTAAATAAATTAAAATTAATTTCTATTAATAAACCGGCGGAGGAGAACAATTATTAATATCCGGGGATCGAATCCAAATATTTATTCTAACTATAGAATTCCGTTTAATAATACCCTCTATTATTATCTATATCCTTTCTTAATAAAGGTAAACTTGTTTATAATCGTTTAAAATACGAATATTCGTATTTTAAAATTATCTCGTACGTAAATATATTTAATATATATTAATTATAGTAGTAACCCTTCTTCTATTATCGGTATAACCCGATTTCTATTACCTAATACTAAACGTATAATATTTATTTCTAACGACTAATTATTTATAGCCCGGTCCTCCTTTTTTAACCCGAATACCTCTTTATTTAATTAATACGAGAAGATTTAATACTTTAAACCTTCCCTAATTAAATTATAGATCTTCGCTATAAATATTTATTAAATTTATACTTTTATAGGCCTTAAGTTATCGGTAGACTTATAGGTAAAAGTATACTCTTCTAATTATAGGGCTCTTTATTTTATATTCTTAGGGCAAAGTTGAATTGCCGCCTATATAATCTACTTTACTAATTTCGCCCCTACGTAATTAAAAAATATTTATTAATTTAGGAAAGGAAAGATCTAATATATAGTTAATACCGAATTTATTAGTAATTAAAATTACTTATCTCCTATTACTTTACTTATCCGCTTATTTATTACTTTATAATTTAATTATATAGCGATATAGAAATTAATTACCTCCTACCTCCGGGCTTTACTATTATTTATATTAAAGAAGTAATATATAAATTTTTTGGCCTCTAGGAATTTTCGGATATTATTAACCGTAAAATACGGTAGTAAAAGTATTAATCCTTTAGAATCGTATACAATCTTATTATAAAAGAATTCCTTTATTTTATTAAAGTAGAACGGCGGTAGGTCTTTCCTCTCTGCTATAAATAGTATAAACTCTGGGTATTTTTTATTTTAATCTATTAATTTCTATTATACGTCGGAATTAAATTAATATATAATAATATAAATTAAGATATATAATTAGATTTTCTATAACTTTTTTAGCCGGTTCGTATCTTTTTATATTACGTCTATTCTTTATAGGGCGGTTATATTATAATCGACGAATTATTCGTCCTATTATAAAATTTATACCTATACGCCTAAAGAATTTTAAATAGCCTTCTAATATTTATAATATTCGTAACGGATTAGAAAGTCGGTAATTAAGAGCCGGTTAAAAGCGTCGGTTTTAAACTGCTAGTACCGCTAGTAGAATAATTCTAGTAATTACTACTTAAAATTATAATGTATTATTATTTCAAATATATTTAAACCGGTATAATAGCGACTACTTCTCCTATTACTATTTACAGCCGCCTCTACCTCTTCCAGCTACTTCTATATTTTACTAAAGAGTAATAGTTATTTATAAATAATTCTACTGCTATAGTAATATCGGAGCCTTCGTAAGGTTATAATTATAATTATTATTTCTACGAGCGAAATATATGTTATTGTATTTTAATAGATATATTCGAATAAAAAGTAGTAGTAGTTAATTTAGGCGCTGAAGAATTCGGTAATATCCTACGTTAGGATAGTAAACTATAGTAATATTTCGTTTTGCCGGGTATTACTACTACTACTATAATTAATACTAATATAATTATTACGAATATTACCGCCGCTACTAACTAACCGATCCGCCGTCGTTTATATATTTATAATACAGTAGAATAATTTTAAAGAAACCTAATATTCCTCCTAAATATTATATAATATATATTATATATTGTACAAATTATTAACCGCCCTTATCTTTATCCGTATATACCCCTTCTTAAACGCTACAATATTAATAGTAACTACTTTACTATTATATTAGAATTAGATAATATAGAATTTATTAAAAGTAAAATCTTTATACGTAGGCGAAATAAATATATAGTGGCTAACGGCGTCGAACGGTACTTTAATAATATTATATAATTAGGTATAAATAAGGCCAACCTTTTATTTATAATTATTAAGGGTAATAATTATAGTAATACTCCTATAGCTAGAAATTATCGCCTAAGGGTAATATTTTATTATAAGTAATAGGCGTTTATCGGTTTTATCGAAGATTTTATCCGTATAGCGAATTTCGTTTAAATTTAATATTTTTTTAAATTAAAGGCGTCTACCCCCCGCTATTTCATATATTGCGTAGATTATAGCAGTATTTACAATTTACTAACGCTAGACTATAATACGGGATGCGAAATAGTACGTACACTAGAAGTAAGTATATATAATATCTTCGCTTTTATTATAATTAGCTATTTATTTATTAAGGTTTAAGTAAAACGTATTTACTTTATAGTAGGCGGGATCGAATACGTTATCGAACCTTTTCCGGATTTTTATAATATAATTATAGAAAGTATCCGATATTTCCTTTACGATTACTAAGGGATAATTATAATCGACCTTATAATTATTAAATATAAAAATAGTCTTCTCGTTCTTAATATTAAAAACTAATTACTAATTTCGAAAGACGTTGTATTTAATTAAATTTCTAACTATATTTAAATTAATATATTCCTAAATTACCTTTTATAGTAGGCCGAAGAACTCTAGTTAAATATAATAAGTATTTATCTACATTTAATAATTATTATACGGGTCGGCGCCGTCCTCCTCGTTACTACTATCGCTACCGATAGCTTTTTGGCGGCTACCTTCTTTAGGCGTATATATAATAATTATTATTATCTATTTTAAAAGAGTAAAATATTATAAAATATTATTATCTTTAATAGAGTTATAGATAGTTAGTATAAAGATATAGTCTAATTAAACGGTTAAATACTCTAATAGAATAATACTTTCTTATAATAGACTATTATTACCGAATTTACGCTTCGGCGCTTACCCCCTTCGCGACCGCCTATAGGGGCCGGCGTTAAGCTTAAGGGTAGTAAGATTATTACTATTATCCATTTAAATATTACTATCTTCGTCCCGTATATTATTACCTTTATTACCGCCCTATAATAGTAAAGTATAGCGATATATCCGGGGGAAGAATACGTAGAGAAGAGTATATAATTATCCGTTAATTTAGATTAAAGTATAGTAGAAAATTATATATAGTGAGCGAAGCTTTTAGCGGCCCTAATCTTCAATAGTATTTGCCGCGGGGGGTAATAGTATATTTATATTTATATAGACGTTACTTTTAAAATTAAAATATACTTTATAATCGGGAATTTAATTAAGACTATTTTTAATTATTACGAGAGATTTAATAAATTTTAGAATTAAATCGATATTAAAGGAGATTGTAGACGGCTTTTAAATAGTAGTAGTTATATTATAGAAGTATTTGAAATAGAGCCGGAAAAGGACGCCGCCTTCTTTCGACCCTTTAAACGCTTATTATAAATTAAATTTATTAAAATATTATTAATTTGGGAGTCCGATATATTCACTCTTTAAAACCCTTAGTAATTTAAGGCCCGAAGGAATTATAATTTACGGCTCCTCCTCGGGCTAGCCGTAATTTTTCTATTATTTAGCCTTCGAATACTATAAATTATTATCGGCGTAGTAATAGGGGTAAATATCTTTACCTTTTTATAGCCGCCTGCCTAATAATATTCTAATAATATTTTATAAATTATAGTAGCCGATATTAACGCTGGGGTCTTTATATTTAAAATATACGTATTCGACGCCGTATTCTTATTTATAAGATTCGAATATATAATTTAGTAACATTTATAATTTTATAGTAAATTCTACCGTAACGTTGGTAAACGGTAGTAATTATACTATTATATACGGGCGTAGTAGTAGACTTTGTACTTTAGGCAATATATGTAATATTTAATATAAAAGGGCGCCGTCGTTATAAATATTATTATTACTTATTCTACGTCGGCTTCGGCGTATATTACCCTTCTTATTATTATTATTATTAATATAGCCCGGAGGGTTAATAGTAGTATTTTATTATTATTTGTCGATAGGATCCCTATTATTGGAGTACTACGGTTCTTATAATCTTCGTTAGAGTTCTTCTAATAGTATAGAGAAATTCGGCTATTTATAAACGTTATTAAGTTAATTCGTATTTTTATATATTTAATTATCAATATAATCTTATTAATAAAAGAAACTTCCTATTCTATTCCTACTATAGAAAGTGTATATTCTTATTACGTACCGGGTTTTCTTCTTCTTTTACTTAAAATTACTTATCTTCTTCTACCTCTTCTATTTTTATTAAAAGATTTACCCCTAGGCTACTCCCTAATAAATATATAGTAATTAGAATATTTGGACTATAAACGTTATTATTGGAATTATTATTATTATTAATATTAAAGAAATAATTATTATAATTAGAATTACTATATTCGTTTTCGAAATAATTATTACCGTTATATAGGATATAATCTTCGGTATTAGCGGAGGGTACCTCCGTATTTAGATTTATACTAATAATATTAATCGCTAAGGGTTTTCTACCGCTATTACTATTTATAAATATATTTACTTTATTTATATAGGATAAATTGGGGAATTGTAGGAGTAATTCTTCCGGGACATTTAGCAGCTAAATTATTATTTCTACTATTATTATTAATAATATTATATATATTAATTAAGAATTAGGTAATAAAAAATATAATAATTAAAGGAGGATAATTTAAAAGCGTAATATATTTATAGCTAATACTTCGGGTATAATATTTATATATAAAATAGGGCGTAATAAAGGGTCGATATTAATATTAGCCTAAACGTCGAAAGAATTTAATAGAATAAAGGGTTAATATTATTTAAATATTAAATATATTAATATTTATTATAATAGTTATTACCTCTCGGCTATATATAAGATAGGGCGTAATAAAAAGTCAATAATATTAATCTAAGCATTAAAATTTAGTAGAATAGAGAATTAATATTATATAAATATTAAACGTACTAATATTTATTATAGTAATTATTACTTCTACTTCTCGGCCTTTTTCTTATCCCTATATTTTTGTAACGACCGGCGATTTTATTCTCTAACTTTTTCTTTCTTCTTTAGCGTTAAAAGGGGAGGATTAAAAGGTTTACTACGACCGCGCCCTTTCTTAGCCTACTCTATTATAAACATTTAAATAAAAGCGATAAAAAACTATTAAGAAATAATTAAAAATATATTTATTATTTTAAATAAGTAAAAAGTAATATTATATTATAGTAAAAAATAATAAGGCTCTTAAATATTAAGAAAAAAGGGTTTGAAACTTATATATATAAGGTTATATTTATAAATCTTACTATAGTCTACTAAATATAATTAATTACCAATTATAATATTAAATTTAAAAGATTCCTATATTATATTATTAATTAGCCTACCTCTATATTTAATAATTAATAATATTATAAATTAAAAGAAAAAACCTTCGCGAAAAATAAATAAATTATAATTATTATAGCTTCCGATACTTAAATATATATAGTAGTAATAAAATAGAAAAGCCGAAGGATAGTAGGTAGTTAATAAAATATATTAAGGTAGTTAAACTTAACCGTAGGATTGAGAAGTAGATATATTTAGAATTAATAGAAAAATAGAAATTTAATAGTAATCCTTAGCCCAAGCCTAACGTAAAGGTACTGTACGCTATAGTAAATATTACTAATTTCTTAAATAGAACGGGCATTCTAATTATACGCTCGGAGGAACTTAATTACCGAAAAATATATAATATATATAGTAGCATCTATATTAATAAAGTTTTTAATTGTATATACTATACTTAGGTTAATCCTAAACGCTTTATACTAATTTATTATAAATTCCGGTTTATTACCGATTTTTACCCGGAATTTACTTTTAAAAATAAAAACGAATTGTATTTAATTTTCGTCAATATCTATAGTAATAATTTAATTAGTATAAATAATTATATTTTAATATTAAACGCCCTTAATAATTAGGACCGCAAACCCTTACGAAAGGAAAGCTCCGGACTAGGCTATAGAGGAAGGGGTTAATAATTAATATAGTAATAATTTATATTATAGAAGATTATTTATTAAAAGGTTTAATAGTATTTAATTTAAATTAATTAAACGCTATCTCCTATTCTTCCAAATTATATATATTTACCAATTAGACTTCGCCGGCTAATATAAATAAAGTTATAGCCGCTGCTATAATTAGAGTTACTTACTATTATTATTATAGAATTACTACTATTCTATTTATTTAAATACTATTAGGGTCCTTTAATAATAATCTTTACTCCCGGCGGTAGTATATATATAATTATATTATAAAAGCTAACTAGTTTTACGCAATTTTTAATAGCGGATATTTTCTAGGTCTTTTTTTACTATACCTTCTACTACGTTTTATACTAATTATTAAAGGTTATAATTCGATTATAGGTTCGGTCGGAAGAAAAAGAGAATCGGGTATCTTTTATTTTTTAGAAGATTAAATATATTTAAGCAAATTTCAATCCTTCTTTCGAAGTCGGAGTATTAAATTATTAGATATAATTTAATTTAAATATAATATAGATTATATATAAATAGGCTCGGTTAGAGGAAGAAGAGAATTGGATATTTTTTATCTTTTAGAGGATTGAATATATTCGAGCGAATTTTAATCCCTTTTTCGAAGTCGGAGTATTAAACCGTTAAATATAATTTAATTTGGGTATAATATAAATTATATATAGGTAGGCTCGGTCGGAGGAAGAGGAGAATCGGGTATTTTTTATCTTTTAGAGGATTAAATATATTCGAACGAATTTTAATCCCTCTTTTAAGGTCGGAGTATTAGATTATTAAATATAGTTTGATTTAAATATAATATAGATTATATATAAATAGGAATAGTCGTAGACGTAGAAGTATATTAAATAATACTTTATAACGCGCTATATTTTTAAAAGATATTTAATATATTAAATTATATTAAGTTCGATTACTTTAATTTCCCCTATATTTACCCTTCCCGCGGATTATATAATTAAATATAGGTATAACTATTCTTAAATTTTTCGTTAGATAAACCGATATAGAAGAGAAATATAGTTTTCTTTAATTTTAATTTACGTTACTCTATTTTAATTAGTAAAGAAGATCCTAATATTTAATTACTTCGATAAATATTCTAATTTGCGGACGCTATTACTAAAATTGCGAAAATATTATAATAGTTGGCCTCAACGTCCGAATTACCCCTTTCGGTCTCTAATTCTATTAGATAATCGAATCGGTCCTTCGATTCGGAACGTATTATTATATTTAATCTGCTAATTGAAATTAATAATAAATACTATTTTAGAACCTTTATTAATTATATTAACCAATATTAATAGAGCCTTTTAGGCGAAGAAATTTAGGGGATTATTATTTATAATAAAGAAGATATTTTATTATATACGTTCGTAAAAATTTTAAAGGGGGAATTTATATATATATTGTATATTTAAATAGAAATTGTCACTTTCGTTGCCGGTACGCCTAAAGACGACGAACCCGTAGTAGCGAAGCTTAAAATTAAAAATATTATCGGATAAAAAATTTATATAGCCTCTTTATTAATAAAATAAATTAAATATATATATTATATATTTATTTACTTTATTTATAGGAGGATTAGTAAAATATATAATATTATAGAGGAATATAGGAATAAGAAGCGCTACTAATCGCCTAAAATCGAATTAATTCTTAATTTTAGGCCTACGCCGCCTCCTTTTTCTATCGACCTCCGTAAATTCTACGAAGACTATATTATATATATTTATAGGAAAATTATATATTAGGATTTACGCCGGTTCTATAATAGGATAATAGTTTAGAATAGTATTTAAATAATTTTAAATATTTATAATCGGTTATTAGAAAATATATTTAACGGCGTTACGGGTTTATAAATTATTCTATATATTATTTTAATTAATAATATAAAATAGTAGATTACTATTTATATCGAATTCGCTAGGCTATTAATTAAGCTTTTTAATAGTATTATACCCGATAAGCGCCAGGTATATTTCGCTAAGTATACCTTTTATTAGTTCGAATATAGTAAGATCTTATATATTTTAATAATTATCGATAGGAAGGGTTTTAATTACTAATTAATTAATAAATCTATATTAAAAATGAAACGGGCTGCCAAGTACGTAATTTAGACTTATACCCTATATATAGTTTCTATTTATATTTTTCTAAAAATACTATTCTTTAAACAATCGTCTTATACTCTAAATAGCCATCTTACTCGTTAATTCTCAAATAACTACAATTTAAAGTCTATACCTTACTCCTCCGTAAATAACTTTGTAACCGCTTTCCTTATTTCTAACTATAATATAAAGTCTATACCTTACTACTACGTAAATAATTTTATAATTACTATTAATAACCTTATTTAATACTTTACTTCTATATTCGGCTTCTTTAAAACCTTAATTAAATTATTATATTATATATCCGAGACTACCGGGCCGCCTATCTTCTATAATACGTATAATAACTATTTCCTTATTTCGTACGGCTATTAATAAAATTACTAAGCGGACTTAATATATTGAAAATAAATTTTATATATTGAAATTAAACTACTATAATAATTTAGCAATCTAAAGCTACTAATAACCCCGATTCGTAACGTTATTCTCTATCTCTAATTTAAATACTTCCTAATATAGTAACTTACCTACTCCTCTTTATAAAGTAATTATATCTCCCTTATCTATAAAATAATATCCTCCTACCTATTAAATTAATATTATAGAATAGATTAAGCGTATTCAAACTCTACTACGTCCGAGGAGTCGACTATATATTATTATATAAAGAATAGTATTACCTTTATAATAGTAATTTAATCTAGTAAGTAACCGGGAACGAATTTAATTCTAATAATTAAGGAACTTTCTTACTTTAACGATTTAAAATCTTCGAAATCTTTATTATTATATTATTCTTATATTTTATAATTAGACGAAGATAAGAAATCTTATACCCAATCTTTCTCAATATAATTAAGGACGTTACTATTAAAATACTATAAGTAACGCTATTATTAAATATAAAGAAAGGTTATATTAAAAGTATTAATAAATTAGGGGTTGCTATTAATTATAATAAATTAGGGGTAAGGGATTTTAAAATTGTAAGCTACGCTTTTAATACGCTTGGCGAAGAAAGTAAACCTATCCTCCCTTTTATTATTAAGGAGCGTTTAAAAAATTAATAATAAGGTCTTTTTTAGTATAACGATTATACCCTATACGAGGGGGAAGTTCTAGTAGTTAGTCTTATACGTTACGCCGATTAATAAAATATATAGGAATTTACTCTATATATTATATTAGAAATTACTAATTTAGAATGCGTAATATAGTATAAATATATTACTATTATCTTCTTTTAAGAGGTAGCTTTAAAATATAAGAATACTACTTTAATAATTTTCCTTTAGTATTTTAAAGAGAGTTTGGGTATTATTATTATATTGGACGTTAGGGAGTAAAATATTAAAATTAATAATAAAATTGGATGAATTACCTTTATAAAGTAAAAAAACGTTAAGTACGGGAGGAAGGGACGTAAGAATAAATTTATCTTTATTAAATTCGTTAGAATTAAAATCGGGCGTAGGAGGAAAGGACGTAGGAATAAATTCATTTTCGTTAAATTTATCGGAGCTAAAATCATTGTAAAAATTAATAAAAAGCGGAAGTATTTTAAAAATATCTTTATCTTTTTATAGGCTTTCTTTCCCTTATTATTCGGCCGCCTCCTATTATTCGACCGCCTCTTATTATTTAACTTCCCCCTATTATTCGACCGCTTCCTATTATTCGGCTACCTCCTATTATTTAGCTATTTCCTATTATTCGGCCTCCTCCTATTATTCAACCTTCTTTTTTTATTCGATTTTTCCCTATTATTCGACCTCCCTTTATTATTCGGCCGCCTCTTATTATTCGACCTCTTCCTATTATTCGACCTCTTTCTATTATTCGACCCCCTTTTCTTATTCGACTTCTTCCTATTATTTAACTTCCTACTTTTATCCGACTTCTTCCTCTTATTATTCTTTATTATTAATATTATTATTAACGCCTCTTAGAAATTAAAATTCTAAATATTCGGTAGGTTCTAATACTTTATATATTATATAGTATTTAACTTCTATATAATCGAATACTTTATTTTATTCCTAAATTTATACCTCCGCCGAACTTAATATTTCTTCGGTTAAACCCCTTACTTTATTTAAAATTTATTATAATAATTATATTATAAAAGCTAATTAATTTTATATATTCTATAGTAGTAGACGTTTTCTAAATCTTCTTCTACTACGTTTTATATTAATTATTAAAAATTATAACTCAGTTATAAACTCGGTCGGAGGAAAAAGAGAATCGGGTATATTTTATTTCTTAAAGGGAATTTATACCTCTACCGAACCTAATATTTCTTCGATTAAACCCTTTATTTCGTTTAAAATTTATTATAATAGCCGTATTATAAAAATTAATTAGTTTTACGTATTTTATAGCGGCGGATATTTTCTAAATCTTCTTCTACTATATTTTATATTAATAATTAAAGGTTATAGTTCGGGTATAGGTTTGGTCGGAGGAAGAAGAGAGTCGGGTATTTTTTATCTCTTAGAAAATTGAATATATTTGAGCGAATTTCGGTCCCTCTTTCAAAATTAAAGTATTAAATAGTTAAATATAATTTAATTTCCTTTATAATTTAGGGTTGGTTCGGCTAGTATATTATTATTAAAATAATTAATATTATTATTATATTACTAAAAAAGAATATTATTAAATAACCTCTAGGAATAAATAAATAGAAGTTGTTTATATTATATATTTAGCGATTAATTTAGTAAATAAGTCCGGCCCGGTTATATCGATTTATATTGGTCGCTTATTTATAATATTACTTATAACCTTATTCTACGCTATATTATTAAGAAAATATTGTAGGAGAATCTTAATAATTTATTTTATGTTATAGCGTTTTTTTATATTTTAATATATATAATTCTAATTGAACTATATTAATATAAATATTATTTGAATATTGTTTATAATAGAACGTTAGTAGGGTGATAGCGAAGTAGTAGATTTTTAATAGTTTTTAATATTATATACCTCTAGGCGAATACGAACCCGAACCCTTATAATTAGAAAAGTAATAATATATATAAAGTAATCCTAACCTTTATAATTATAAAAGTAATAATATATATAAGGTAATCTTAACCCTTATAATTATAAAAGTAATAATATATATAGGGTAGTCCTAACCCTTATAATTAGAAGTAATAATATATATAAGGTAGTCTTAACCCTTACAACTATATAAGTAATATATATAAAGTAATTCTAACCCTTATAATTATAGAAGTAATAATATATATAGAATAGTCCTAACCCTTATAACTATAAATAATATATATAGGGTAGTCCTAACCCTTACAACTATAAAAGTAATAATATATATAAAATAATCCTAACCTTTATAATTATAGAAGTAATAATATATATAAAGCAATCCTAACCCTTATAATTATAGAAATAATAATATATATAGAGTAGTTCTAACCTTTATAACTACCGGCAACCTAATTGGCTAATCCGCCCGGTCGTATCGATTTATATCGGTCGCTTATTTATAATACTACCTATAAATTTAATTGTTTACACTATATTAATTAGTAAATAATATAGAGGAATTATACGAATTCTCTCTATCTTATTAATCTTTTTTTATTTTGGTATATGCAATTCTAATAATTACAATTTTATTTCAATTTTAAAGTACTTTAAAACAATCCTAACCCTTACAATTAACCTAATTAGCTATTATCCGCCCGGTCGTATCGATTTATATCGGTCGCCTATTTATAATACTACTTACAACTTCAATTTATACTATATTAATTAATAAATGATATAGGGAAATTGCGCGAATCTTCTCTATTCTATAAATTTTTTTTTATTCCAATATACGTAATTCTAATAGTTTTATCTTAATTTTAAGGTATTTTACAATAGAATATCGTAGTTAGTAAGTATAAAAGTGGGGTAGGGACTCGGGTCCTTTAATAGGATTGTAATTTATTGGGTAAGAACTAATAGGATTGTAGTTCACCGGGTAGGAACTAATAGGATTAAATATTACGAAATATTAAGCCCGTTCCGAATATCCAAAATCCAAGTCGTAATGGCCAAATAGCTTACTGATTTATTCAAACATAGTAGGGTCTTCTACTTTGCTTAACTCGGGGATGCGTTAAATCGTACCCTTTTTATTCGATTATAATCGTCGTCTTCGATCAATTCGACGGCATCAAACTAGCGCTATTTTCGGCTACTCAAAAAGACAAAGTCCTCCTCATCGTTACGCTGAAAATTTTCCCGCCTTAATAGTATTCGAAAGGGCCTAGGTACAACGCGTACTTAACGAACACATACTATATTATTTTATTTATTTAACTAATCTACAAAATATATATAAAGTAGCTTAACGAAAATAAGGGGAAATACCTTACCCTTCGCTTTCTAATTATTCTATTTGACCTATATCTCCTATATATTAGCTATATACTTCTTATATTACTCTAACTCCTTAATATAAATAGCGAAGGAGTTATTCTAAAATAAAGTAAATAATTCTTAGTAGTTCTAATATTTTTATATAAATTTAAAAGTTAGAAGTAAAATATAGGATAAAAGTAATTAAATAATAATATATTATAGGGGGTAGATGGAACGTCCCGTACGAGGGGTAAGTACGGGGTAAATAAGGGGTAATTATTAATACGATTAGGATATTAAATTATAAGGTACTTCCGTCGAATAACTAACTAATTAAGGATAAAGTATTATAAAACGACGATAACGATACGGATTAAAAGAATAAAAGCTAAAACGAAGAGGACGAATTACTAATTATTTACCGCCGCCTAAAGTATAAACTCTCGCTAAATCGAAAGGAAGAGTAGTAGCCGCAAAAGCGAACTCGGACTACTAGTACGTAGGAATAAGGCGTCACATTCGCTATATAATATAATAACTACAAAGAATAAAATAATTTTATTCTACTTTAAAATATTTATAACCTAAGTAAATAAAAGTCATTAATTTAAAGATAGCGCGAACAAATCGCTAAACATTGGGTTAACATCCTATATTTATTATATTTAATATTCGTTTCAACTATTTAATATCCTTCTATTAGAAGTAATAAAATATTCAATATTATTATTTAAATTAAATATAAGGTTTTAATAAATTTTAATATACTATATTACAAGCATACAAATACTTAAAGTCCCTAATCGTCTAAATATTAACAATATTTTTATTTTAATAAAGGATCCGTTTAACCTATTTGAAATCTCCTTCTAAAATAACTTTATATATTGGGCGTAGACTAAGCGCCTTAATTATAAACTCGGAGGGCTTTATATTAAAATACCGCATTTCTCGAAAGTAACGCTTTAATTATAAATTCGGAAGGCTTTATATTAAAATACTATATTTTTCGAGGGTAGTACCTTAGTTATAAACTCGGAGGGCTTTATATTAAAATACTATATTTCTCGAAGGTAGCGCCTTAGTTATAAATTCGGAGGGCTTTATATTAAAATACTATATTTTTCGAAGGTAGCGCCTTAGTTATAAATTCGGAGGGCTTTATATTAGAATACTATATTTTTCGAAGGTAGCGCCTTAATTATAAATTCAGAAGGTTTTATATTAGAATACTATATTTCTCGAGGGTAGTAAACATAGTTAATATAAAAGTTAAAGTCGTATAGTTCGAATTCGATATAATCCTCTTTAATCTTTCTAATAACTTTCGTAGAAATATTAATTGGAGTAGAAAGGAAGGGGAATAAAGATTTAAAAATAATATTAGCTTCTACTAAATATAATAAATAATAAGAATAAATATAATATAGAAATTATTACTCCAACGGTAAGCTACCTATTAATAACTACAACGCGTCTTTATATAGTAGCAAAGGCTAAATTTAGGTTCGATTTAAATATAAGGGACCAAACCTAATAAGATACAGTTATAATAGAGATCCTAATAATAATATAAACTACGTATTAAAAATATAGCGAAGCCGTAGGAGAAATAATAGTACTATAGTAATAGTATTGCTAATATATTTTCGGGTTTAACCTTAATAATAATTTGCTCCTTCTAAGGCCGAGAATTATATATATTTACCAATACAAATCTATCGAAGATTTATAGGCGCAATCCTACAAATAACGGATAATAATTAGTATCGTCGGTAATATAAACGCTAATAAAAATTCGGTAAGTAATTAACGCCGTTTAATATTTTTAATTAAGAAAATTTAATACTTATAAAGGGTATATAAATATATACCGCAACTATTATAAAAATTTAATATAATAATATAAATAACGGTTAAGAATCTTTCCGTAGTAAAATCTAACGCTACCTACCAAAT
This sequence comes from Neurospora sp. CHS-2018a, assembly GCA_009802275.1. NCBI lineage: Eukaryota > Fungi > Ascomycota > Sordariomycetes > Sordariales > Sordariaceae > Neurospora > Neurospora sp. CHS-2018a. The sequence goes on from RAKG01000094.1 coordinate 26,920, forward strand.
AGTATTTATTAAACTATTTAGGCCGTTTATTATATAAGGGAAATAATCGCCGGGTTTAATTTTAATACGGGTAGAAGTAGGCGTAGGAGTAGAATTAATTCGAGTAGGTAGGTAGAAGTAGGATATTGTAAGGCTTAGAATAATAAAATAGTAATTGGTTAAAGGTTATAATATTCCTCTTTCCGAATTTAAAGAACCTTAATAATTATAATTACGCCTATAATCTTACTAACTCCTTTAATACCTCCTTCTTTAAATACTTAACCTTCTTCTTAAACCGCTTAACCTCCCGCTTACTATTCTTTTTAACCTTCTTTACCTCCCGCTTATAATTCTTTTCTATTTTTTCGATTATACGTTCTAATAGCTTTTAAATTTAAATAAATTCTTTTATTAAACGATTATATTCTTAAACTAACTCCTTTATTATATTGTAGTTAATATTGGTACGTATATATATAGGAGTATATTATAATTATTATTATATTTCGTATTAAATTCTTATTTATAATCTATTTACTCTAACTAAAATATTATTATTTATTTAAGTAAAAGTAGCGGGTAAGTATAATTATTATTATATTTCGTCTTAAATTTATAATAACTCTACTATAAATAAGGTATTATTTTGTATTTACGCGGAGGCAAGTACTTCGTCTTAAATTTATAATAGCTCTACCCTAGCTAAAATATCGTTTTATATTTAAATAGAAGTAAATACTTCGTTTTAAATTTATAATAGTTCTACCCTAATTAAGATTTTATTTCGTATTAGTCCTAACGTCTAATTTAAATTATTTTCGTTACTCGGAAAAAGGTTTTAATAATTCTCCTTAAGCTTTGAAAAAAGGTAAAGAGCCCTATTAATTACATATATATAAACTATTTTATATCGAGACTACTTTCCGGTTAGAGTAGGTACCGAAAGAACCCTACCGATTATAATATTACAATCTATTTCGTATCGAAATTATTCCTTAATTAGAAGGGGTACCCGAGCGTAGGCTATAGGGGGATATTATTAATAAGAGGAATAATAATCTATTTTATATTAAGGCCGAGGTTACTTTTAAATACCGGAGTATAACGTATAGGAGGACGTTAGTAAGCTAAGGAGAGTAGTAGTTAGAATTAAGTATAAAATTGTAATTAAAATTAATAGAGGGATATTAATAATTTAATTAGTATAGTAGTAGCTAAATTTTAGTAGTAAATAATTTTAAATATTAATATTAATAATTTTAGAATAATTCTAGCGATCTTTTTTTCGACTAGGTTATATACCGAATATACTAAGGGTTAGCCGCCCGCGGGACCCCCGCTCTGTACCGGCCGGATAGCTTTTATATAAATATTTAATATAAATAGTTTTATTAAATATCGTTATAATAATATAATGTAATGGATATATACCTACTTTATTAGCGGAAGGTCCTCTATTCGAATCGAACTATTAATTTTTTATTTAATAAAATAACTTTATTATTTAGAGTCGTAACCTTTTTTTTTTAGCTTTTTCCTTATACCGGGTAATATAAAATCGGTACCGATATAATTAGGAGAAAGAAATATATATTTTTATTATAATAACGGCGCTATTTTTTTTTCGTAATTGTTTTAATAATTAAATATTCATCTTCGTATATAAATTTTAATCTAGATTATAACAATTAGGATACTTAATATCGACTCTCTAAATATTCGATAGAAAATATTAATACTTCAAAACAAAATTCTCCTCCGCTTACGGATATAATATTTTAAATTTTAAAAGTATTACCCGAAATTTATATTATATATAGTAATACCGGTAATATTATTGTAATACTAGCTTATAATATATTTCGGCTAATATTAACCCGTTATAATTATATATTAAATATAAAAATTAAAGTATAAGTCGAAAAATTACTACGAAACCTCTCCTGTATATAAAAATGAAGATTTCCTATAATAAAAAAGCGAATTCTCTATATATAAATACTTCTCGCTACTTATCTTCACTAATATAAAGTAATAAAAAAAACTTTTTTTCCTTATAAATAGAAGGCTAATTCTACCCCTTACTTTAATTAAACCCGAAAGCAAAACTTATTATTATAAAGTAACTAAACGTATTATTATCGCTAAAGATTATATTCAAAAGAAATAAATATAATATAAAGGTTAGTAAATAGAATATTAAATTATATATACTATTTCTTTAATTATTTTAATCCTCCTTCCTTTAAAACCTTTACTAATTACTTAATTATAAATACGAAGTAATAAATATTAATTTTACTAGCCCTAACTTATATATTACTATACCCTTAATAAAAGTATAACCTCTCCCGACTTAGAATTTACTAAAGATAATAACAAATGAAAAAATAATATAAATAATTCCTAATAAAACGAAGAAGTATATAATTTCATTATAGAAAATAACCTTAATGCCTATATTAATATACCTAATAAAATTAGTACCCTACTAGTCCCTATCTCTTTAGGGAATATTAAATAAAAAGTAGTTAATAAATTAAATAAAGTTAAAATTTCAAATTAGGCTCGCCTAGTACTAGTTTCGTATAAGTAATATATAATTATTATATTTAAAATTAATATTATAGAAGACAATTTAAAGCTAATTTATTTCTAACGTTTTAAAGTAGAAACTTTATTAGCGAAGCTAAAAGCGGGCTTAGAATTGGGAATTTAATTTTTAAACGAAATTAAAACTACTTTTTCGGACGCTAATAACGTCCCAAAAATTTATAAATAAATTAAATCTATTAATAATTTTAAAGCGGGGTAATAAATCCTAAATTTTATTAAATTAATATATAATTATTATAGAATACTAAATTCTTCAAAATAAATCCCGTAGAAGTCAAAATAAATTCCGTAGAAATTAAAATAAATTTCGTAGAAGTTAAAATAAATCCTATAGAAATTAAAATAAATTCCGTAGAAATTAAAATAAATCCTATAGAAATTAAAATAAATCCTGTAGAAGTTAAAATAAATCCCGTAGAAGTACCGAACCTACTAAATCTCTCAAAATATTAATAAGGAATAAATTAACTAAAACTAATTTATATTGRAAGTACTACCTTTATTATTATTTTTATTAAATTTATAATAATATATTATTATATCCCTTATCCCTATATAAAGGAATTTTATAATATCCCCCAATTTATTTATAGCCTTTTAATTTGTAATTACTACTTTTAATATATTATTTATAATATTTAATAATATATAATAGCTTTTTCTAACCCCGTCCTAAACCTTAATAATTAATTTTTAAAGGGTTTAAATAGCCGCCGTAATACTTTACTCCAAACTTTTTAATTTATTTTCGAATATTTAATTTATTCGAACTATATCTAATTTAATTCTACTTTAAATTACTTTCTCTACCCTTACTTCTATACTTTTAACTATCTCTTTATAAAACTTTTCGAATAATTATATTCAATCCGATATTTTAGTAAAATTAATAATTACTTATATAGAGAATTAGATACAAGTATTTTAAAAGTCGCAATTAATAATATTAAATTTTAATATTAAATTCGTATAATTCAAATTACCGGTTGAATACTAAACAATCTCTATACTTAATATAAATTAATACGAATTTACTAAAAGCGTTTATTAAATATATATTAAGGGTAATATATACTTAAAGGTAGCGGTAGTAATATTAGTAGTAATACTAATTTATATAAAGCCGAAGGGACCGACTATTTAAAATATAATTAATCGTCGATAAATATATTCTCTTCTATTCTATATTGCGATTCTAATTACTTTAGGCTACTCCTTACAAAATTAATTTAAAACTTACCCTTTACCTTTAATAGAAACGCGTATAATAATTATCGTACTCTCTTATAGTAATTATATAAATAAATTATATTTAAAGGCTCTAGTATACAGTCCGAAAGGTATACTTTTCCTAATATAATATCGAATTAAAACCTTTAATATTCCTAAAAGTAAATATCGTTAATTTCGAACTATATAATACGGTAAAGTTACTTTATATCCGAATATAATATACGAAATATTATCGRCCGCTTAATAAAATAAGTAAATATATACTTAATAATATAATTCGTTTATTATTCCCTAAATAGTAGTTAGAAGTATAGTATTAAATTTGGTTCGCCGGGCTTAAAATTAAATGTCGGCGTTAATAGGTTAAAAATACCCGATTAAAAGTATAATTATAAATAGGCGCTCTTATTTTTAAAAGAATTATATAAGGGTAGAATAGTAAAAATAGCCGCCCAAATTAAAGGGTCGGAACTTTCTAAAATAATAAACGTAAATAGACTGTTAATATATTATTAAAAATATAATTGACGGAGTTAGGATATATAATCTTTATAAAGTAATTAAATATATTTGAAGTAGAATATAACGCCTACGAAAGCGGAATTATAACCGCTAATTTTTGTAATTATAAAGGGGAAATCCTTAGAATTTAATAACGGAATATATAACTTCTATTAACATCCGTATTAATATAATACTTTTAATTAAAAGGATTAAATCTCCTTATAATATTTAATAATAGGTATAAATTATTAATAATTTATATATACCAATTAAATATAATTTTCTATTCTTTAATAAATTTAGTCTATTTAATCTTCCTAAGCCTTTTCTTCTACGAAATATTAGGCCCCTCCTCCGTAAGGCGGAATTTCTTCTATAATAATCCCGACTTTATATTACCACTTTTACTATTTTTTTAATTATTATTATTATTATCGCTATTACTATTATCCTTACTATTATTATCGCCGTCGCCGTTACCGCTATTAATATTACTACTATTATAAATATTATTAATTAAATTATATGTTAACTATTTATACGGGTTAGTAAAAGCTTATATCGTTTAACCCGAAATAGTTAAAATATATATTAATTATTCGCTTAAACTAATTAAATCCTATACGAATTAATAGAGCCTAATAGCGTACGTGTAATTTAGGACTACTTTACTTCGTAATAATCTACTTCTATATATTTATTATTAACTTCGCCGGTATATTCCAAATAATTTCTTTTAAAAGGATTTATACTATTTATAATATTTAATTAATATAGAGCCACTCGGTTTTATTAGATTTATCTACGACTTAAAGCCTATCTATTATTTAAATAATAAGGCCCAACCGAAAAAATATATAAAAAACTAAACCTAATACTTAATATACCTATCTATAATCCTTAGAAAAATCGGAGTATTCGTAGGGGCAAAGTATAATAATATTAGAGGGTAGTATAAAAAGTAATCTTATCGGTTAAAACCTTTCGGTTGTAAAGTCTTAATTTATTTACAATACGAACCTATTCGCCACCTAAATAATAGGGCCTAACCGAAAAGATATATAGGGAGTTAAACCTAATATTTAATATACCCGTCTATAATCCCTAGAAGAATCGGGAATAAAACGACTATCTAATCTCACCTATAACCCCGGTCGGCTCGCTTTTTAAATAGGGCGGTATCGTATATTAAAGAGAGTAGAAAAATAAAAAGGGCGAAGTTAGGTTGCTTTCTATTACAATATAAATAGATAGGATTAATTTTAATAATTATAATAATAGTAACCCGGAGAGGGGGACTATATCCGATATAGAAGAATCGTTTTGAACTATATTATATAATATAAGATAATCGTTAGAATAATAATAAGTAGGGAATATAGCTCGATATCGATCCGTTCGTATACAAACTCTATAATATATATTATATAATAATATTTATAATAATTTTAAAATATTGATATTACTACTTAATATTCTACTATATAAATATTTATACTGATTACTAATATAGTACCTATTATATTTATATATAAATTACAAGGTATAAAATTAATAAAGATCCCGTTGAGTCGGACCTATATAATTAATACGCTAAAACCTATTTTTATTTACCGGGGAGGAAGTAGAATAATATCCCCTAAATATAATAATACTATTATTTAATATTATAATATACGACTATTATATTAATCTATTAATATTAGTAATATATATAGTAATTAGGGCTAGAACTTATTTATTACCTATAATTAAATTTAGAACAATTAAATTATTTGTACGTACCGAGTAGGTTATACCCGTAGGTAATATAAACTAATAGACGCAAATATTCGGTAGCGGCATATAATACCCTATAATTAGGTTTAAATAATTAGACTATTTATACGTACCGAATAGGATTTACCCGCAAACGCTATAAAGCTAACATATACGTACTATATTAATTCGGGGTATATATTTTTAAGATCCGAGGAAATCTAGTAATATATATAAAAGTAAACTATAGAATTCGGTATCGTTAATCTCGTAATACTTTCTAATATTTCGAAATAGGTAATAATAATCCTTATCTTAGGATATTCGAACTTAATAAGGAGGGGATCTAAGTACGAATATTTATTAAAATATTAATAACCCTAGTATAATAAGTACGGGGATATTCTAATTATACTATATAGATTCTAATAAATAAATATTAACTTTTTATAAAATTTAAATCTAGATTTATTTTAATATTAGATAAATTTATTTACTTATACTAATAAAGCCTATAATTATATATATAATATTATAATAACGCTATATAGAAAGCTACAGTAATATTCTAACTACTTCTAAGGATCCGATAGGCAAAATAACTTTTCTAAAGTCGAAATCCAAATCGCTTTTGCTTTTTTACTCTTATATTTTTTAATATCGAACCGGCCCAACTATCGTTTACTCCTTAACGCACCACCGGACCTACTATAGTAATTATACTATTTATTCGCTTAATTATATAACTTACCCTAATTAGGAATTAATTTATACTTATAATTACTAATTACTAACCGAATAGACTAATTTACTACCGTATCCCACTCAATAAAGTTATATATATATTATAACTAATAAATAGCCGTCGGAGAGGCTTATTAAAACTAAGGACGACGGATTCCCCGCCTAATAAACTATAAAAATAAGTTTTAATATATTAATTATATAAATTAAGACCGACGGAATATCTAATAACTTTTAGCATTATATATAGATTTATTAAATATAATAAATATTACGCTATTAAGCGGACAAATATTATATATAGTAAATTATTAAAGTTTAACAGTCGGTAATTTATTAAAAAAATATATAGCCAAATTAAACGCAAATATAAATTTTATTTATTTAGATATAATATTTATTAATTAATTTAATACGTTTAATACTTTATATTCTAAAATAATTATCGGGTATCTTTTCTTAAGCTTATAAATACTTTATTATATATTAAATAGGTAATAAAATCTACTATTTATTATATATTACCATTTACCTCCGTTATTTTCGATAACCCTATCCTATATAATATTATTATATATACCTAATACTATAACATTCCTTATTTAAACCTACCCTATTAAAAATAAGGATTTAACTAATTCGTTTTATAATTAGACGGATATAAATCCAAATATAAGGATAAATAATATAACGCCTACGCTAAGACTATATTAATACGGGTACAAAGTAGGGTAATACTTAATATTTTAATTACTTTCTACGTTATATATTTAAAAGCCGCCTATACCCTACTCTATAATTAAATTACTTTATATTTACTATCTATATTATTTTTATTTCTCTTAATTTATATTATCTACTTATTAAAACGCTAAATCTATATTACTATTTATAGAAGGCGATAGCAAATATTTTAATATATATTTTCTTACTTCCTATTTAAATAAATAGCGTTCTCCCGTTTAATTTATATTAAAGTTTAAAACTATATCTTTTATCGTCGATTCGATTGGACCTTCGGTAGGGAAATCTCCTTACCTCCTATCTAAATAAATAGTATTCTCCTATTTAATTTATATTAATGTTTAAAACTATATTTTTTATTGCTAATTTAATTTAGACCTTCGGTACAAAATTATTATCGGTTTTATACACCCTCTAATAGAAAATATAATTTTTTAAATTATAATAATTTAATAATATAGTTTCTAAACCGACCCCCGAACTTTAATATATTTCAACTATTACCGACGACTATAATACAATTACAATTCCTCTTTAATAAACCCTAATTAATACTTATACCCCGGCTTTTTCCTATTTACCTAATTTAATTAATTTAGCCGGCAATTATACTCCGACTATATATCCTCCTCAATAAACCCTAATCGGCGTTAAAAAAATACTAATATTATTAATTAATATATCTAGTATAAATATATATAATAATAGCGACGAAAATATTACCGGGACCTATACTACTCCCTTTACCGGTTCTCCTACCCCTAATAACAATTATAAATATAATAGCGAATAGAATTATATATATTAAAATATATAAATTCTTAAATCAAATTATATATAATTAATAAATATTTATAGGATATAATCGAGCCGCCGTATAATATTCTTAATTAGAAGCCTAAAAATAAATTATAGGAAAAAGCCCGCTATAGCGCCTAGATACTCCCATTCAAATTACTATATATATAATTTATAATATCCGTATTAATTCCTATTTTAAATATACCCCCTATAATCCGTAAACGCTACGTATACGCTATTAAACGACTAAAAGCGATCGTACGCACCGTAAGAACCGTTAAGTATAAGAAGGTATTATATAAGAAATAGTACTTTAATATCCTCTATACTAATTCTAATTAACCCGATAATAAACTTTATTAATTCTACGTCTTATAATTCGAATTTACTACTTTCCCTCAGTCTAATATATACTATATTCTGTAAATATATTTTTTTCGCAATATAATTTTATAATTATACGTTATAAATTCGGGTAAAAATACTATATTTTACTTTAATTTCCGCTGAAGTAAACGAGACCGGTAGGAAAATATTTTATACTTCGGGCTATTAAATAGAGAAGCTTAAATAATTAATACTAATAAGAATTATTTTAATTTCCTATTTAATCCCGTCTAATTAATGGATATAATAAAATATATTATTAATCTTAACTACCCAAGCTGTACGTAAATAATCGAATATTTTAAGTAGGATATCGGTAAATATATTATTTATATAAATACCTTCTCGAAATTATATAATAATAGTATATACCCAAACTATTTAATTACCCCTTGTATAAATAATAGTATAATAATTTTAAAATTTCCAAAACTATTTATATTAAAGAACCGAATATAGGTTTAAGGGAAGTAGCTTATAAATCTTCTATTAGAAGTACTAATAGAAGAACCTACGAATAAATTAGTAAAATAATTTTCACTCTATTAATAAATTATTAATTAACTACTTATAAATATTATTCCGGTTATAATAGATTTAAATAAATCCGAACCCAAACGTAAAAAAGTAATTTCTTTATCTAGTATATAAAAGCCTCTCGCCCCTCTCGCCGATAATCGTTTAATATATTACTATATAGTAATTAGAACGGTTAATATATTTAATTTCGAATACTTTTAAATTTAAAGGGGGAAATTAATAAAAGAATTAGAGATATTAACGAAAGAATTAGATTATATAAATAATAAATTATATATTCTAGAGCGTAGTAAAGGAAGTAAAATAGAAGGCGATATATAATATAATTAATAATTTCTTTACCCCCGAAAGGATTGAGATTCTAAGGCTTTAGTGCCATACGATATACATAATCTTTATAATACGTTCAATTTACTATCGCGAATTCCTAATTACTATACTTAAATTCCTAAATATTATATAATAATTGTAAATAATCTTATATAATTATTAAATAGAGAAGGGTATAGTAAGTAAAGGAATATAATTATCTACGGAAATAATTTATTTAATACCCACCCTACGAATTGCTAAATTTTCCTCTAATTAAAATAAAAAAATAGGACGAACGTTATTCGGAACTATATTTCCCTATAAATCGAAATAATATACTAAAATCTTTTTACTCGTATTAAAATAAAGTAATACAATTCTTATCGGAGTAAAATTTATTTAATTAAATAGTAGGAACCTAAAGAGTAGCTTTAGGGTTAACGCCCGCCCGCTAGAATATAGAAATAGTAGCGCTCTATCTAAGCCGATTAAGGTCCTAATATATTTTAGGGTATAAACGGATAAATAATAATATTACTATACTAATAAATATAAATATAACGGAATATAATATAAATAATATAGTATAAATCTATAGGGGTAATTCGGGTACGTACAATTTAGGCCGTAATTACCTCCGTAGCAAATCTTACCTCCTAAATATAAATATCGGCGACTACTACCTAAAAGGCCATTTTAATATTATAAAGGACTAGCGGGAACTCGCAAAAGTAATTGCTAACGCTAATTTAACGGTAAATAGAATACCGGCTAGGCTTTCCGAAATTAATAAAATTCAAAGAAATCTCAAAGTTAAAAATTAATTAGGTCTATAAGGAATTAATTTTACTCTTATAAATAAGGATATCCCGTATACCCCGCACTCAAACGACGACTAATACAATTAATATAAAATAAATATATATTAAATACCCTATAAGCCCGCTAAATTTTAAAGGGTATTATCTACTCTTCTATATATAAATAAGGGTATCCTATATACCCCGCACTCAAATAATAACTAATACAACTAATATAAAATAATTATATATTAAATACCCTATAAGCCCGCTAAATTTTAAAAGGTATTTATTATATCAATTTTAATAACCCTATATTCATTTTAACAACTATAATTAATACGCCGGGCCATCCCGCCTAACTAATTATATAATAGAAATAATAAACCTCCTCAATTCTTAAAGTATTTAATATCCGTTTCCAAATCCCTTCTACCAAACTATTACCTACTTTTTCTTCCCCTTCTTATTATTATTAATAAACTCCCACTCTCCGCCTTCTATAATAACTACCCTAACTCCCAACGCACGTATAATTTACGCGCGCTACCGCACTACTTATATTACTCTTAATAATAAAGAATTATAAATAATTTAAACCTTTTCCTAACTATTTATTCGCTAACGAATTTTCTATTTTAATAGCGCCCGTCTACCTCCTTATACAATTTATACCCTAACTATTATATATAACGCCTATACTATAAGAGAATATACTATAGAAAACGAATATTATAAATTCCGGCGCTAAATCGGCGCTTATACGTACTTTATTAATTATAAACTATTATTTTTATTATTATATCTTTCGTATACCTATCTAACGTCTTTTCCTTTTTCTACCAAATATTTATAATAAACTTTACAATCTTTATAATAAAACAACCAATTATCGTATTTGTAATTTACCAACCGATATAAAACCCCTTACTATAAAAATATAGGCCCGCTTAATAAATTAAAAATTATCTAATATTAATAACGTCGACGAAATAATAGTAACGGCCCGCTAAACCGTAATAACTAAGGCTACTAGGGCGCTATAAACCGCCTATTCGAATTACTACTACGACTACAACCTTCCTACCCAAATAACCCCCCGTATTATTATAAATTAATAATTTAATATACTAATTAAAAAAAACTAGCGTAAACCCTTAAAATATATACGCCTTACCTTAATAAACCCTATACCTCCCTTAATATCGGATATTATAAAAGTAATTAATAATCCGGCCCCCATAACCCCCGCTATTTTTAAATTTACTATAATTAAAGAAATATTTCGCAATTTAATTAATAAATATTTCGATTCCTTCGATACTTATATATATTATTTAGAAGCGAATATATATAACGAATTATTAATTACTCGCAACATAAGGACTAAACGCTTCGATTCCCTTAATACTTATATATATTATTTAAAAGCGAATATACGTAACGAATTATTAATTACTCGCAACGTAAAAATTAAACGCTTCAATTCTATTAATACTTATTTAAATCGTTTAGAAATTAAATCGTCTATTACTAAGAATTTAATTAATATTATCCAAATAAATATAAATACCCTCGTTTCCGCTTCTACTAATAAATCCGTAGAGGAGTATAAAGAGGGTAATAACCTCCTATTAAAATTATATAGAGCGTAATTAATATATAACGATAGCCGTTAATATAGAATTATTTAATAATTTTTAAACTTAAATAAATACTTTAACGAATACTTCTACTAATAAGCCCGTAGAAGTCTAAATTCGAGTAAATAAATTAGGATTAACTTCTACTAATAAGCCGGCGGAAAAAAACAACTATTAATATCCGGGGATCGAATCCAAATATTTATTCTAACTACAAAATTCCGTCCAATAATACCCTCTATTATTATCTATATCCTTTCTTAATAGAAATAAACTTATTTATAATCGTCCGAAACACGAATACTCGTATTTCAAAATCATTTCGTACGTAAATATACCTAATATATATTAATTATAATAATAACCCTTCTTCCGTTATTAATATAACCCGATTTCTATTACCTAATATTAAATATATAATATTTATTTCTAATAACTAATTATTTATAACCTAGTCCTCCTTTTTTAACCCGAATACCTCTCTACCTAATTAATACAAAAAGATTTAATACCCCAAACCCTCCCTAATTAAATCGTAAATCTTCGCTATAAATATTTATTAAATTTATATTTTTATAAGCCCTAAATTATCGGTAAACTTATAAGTAAAAGTACGCTCTTTTAACTATAAGGCTCCTTATTTTATATTCTTAGGGCAAAATCGAACTACCGTCTATATAGTCCGCTTTATTAATCCCGCCCCTATATAATTAAAAAACGTTTATTAATTTAGGAAAAGAAGGATCTAATATATAGCTAATACTAAATTTATTAACGATTAAAACTACTTATTTCCTATTACCTTACCTATCCGCTTATTTATTACCTTATAACCTAATTATATAGTAACGCAGAAATTAACCGCCTCCTACCTCCGGACTTTACCGTCGTCTATATCAAAGAAGTAATATATAAATTTTTTAGCTTCTAAAAACTTTCGGGTATTATTAATTGCAAAATACGGTAATAGAAGTATTAATCCTTCGGAATCGTATATAATCTTATTGTAAAAGAACTCTTTTATCTCGTTAAAGTAAAACGGCGGTAAATCCTTCCTCTCCGCTACAAATAGTATAAGCTTTAAATATTTTTTATTTTAATTTATTAATTTCTACTATACATCGGAATTAAACCAATATATAATAATATAAATTAAAATATATAACCAAATTTTCCGCAACTTCTCTAACCGGTTTATATCTTCCTATATTACGTCTATTCCTTATAGAACAATTATATTATAATCGACGAACTATTTATCCTATTATAAAATTTATACCTATACGCTTAAGGAATTTCAAACGGCCTTCTAATACTTATAGTACTCGCAACGGATTAGAAAGTCGGCAGCTAAGAGCCGATTAAAAATATCGGTTTTAAACCGCCAATACTATTAATAGAATAACTCTAATAACTATTACCTAAAACTATAATATATTATTATCTCAAATATATTTAAACTAATATAATAATAATTACCTCTCCTACTACTACTTATAACCGCTTCTACTTCTTTTAATTACTTCTATACTTTATTAAAGAATAATAATTATTTATAAATAATTCTACTATTATAATAATATTGGAGCCCTCGTAAAACTATAATTATAACCACCGTCTCTATAAATAAAATATATATTACTATATTCTAATAAATATATTCGAATAAAAGGCAATAGTAATTAATCTAGGCGCCGAGGAATTTAACGACATTCCGCATTAGGATAATAAACTATAATAATACTTTATTTTACTAGGTATTACTACTACTACTACAATTAATACTAGTACGGCTATTATAAATACTACCGCTACTACTAGCCAACTAATCCACTATCGTCTATATATTTATAATATAATAGAATAACTTTAAAAAAACCTAATATTCTTCCTAAATACTATATAATATATATTATATATTATACAAATTATTAACTACCCTTATCTTTATCCGTATATACCCCTTCTTAAACGTTGCAATATTAATAATAATTACCTTACTATTATATTAAAATTAAATAATATAGAGTTCGTCGAAAGTAAAATCTTTATATATAAATAAAATAAATATATAGTAGTTAACGGCGTCGAATAATATTTTAATAGTATTATATAACTAAATATAAATAAGGCCAGCCTCTCGTTTATAACTATTAAAAGTAATAATTATAGTAATACTCCTATAGTCGGAAATTATCGCCTAAAGGTAATACTTCACTATAAGTAATAGGTATTTATCGGCTTTATTAAAGACCTCGTTTATATAGCGAATTTCGTCTGAATTTAATACCTTTTCGAATTAAAGGCGTCCGCTCCCCGCTATTTCGTATACTATATAAATCGTAATAGTATTTATAATTTGCCGGCGCTAGGCTATAATATAGGATACGAGGTAATACGTATACTAAAGGTAAATATATATAATATCCTCGCCTTTATTATAATTAACTATTTATTTACTAAAATTTAAGTAAAATGTATCTACTTCGTAGTAGGCGGGATCGAACGCATTATCGAACCTTTTCCGGATTTTTACAACGTAATTATAGAAAGTATTTAATATTTCTTTTACGATCGCTAAGGGACAATTATAATCGACCCTATAATTACTAAATATAAAAATAATTTTTTCGTTCTTAATATTAAAGACTAATTATTAATTTCGAAAGACGTCGTATTTAATTAGGTTTTTAACTACGCCCAAATTAATATATTCTTAAATTACCTTTTATAGTAGGCCGAAAAACTCTAGCTAAATATAGTAAATATTTATCTACGTTTAATAATTATTATATAGGTCAGCACCGTCTTCTTCGTTACTACTATCGCTACTAATAACTTTTCGGCGGCTACCTTCCTTAAGCGTATACGTAGTAGCCACTACTATCCGTCTTAAAAGAATAAAATACTATAAAATATTATTATTTTTAATAGAATTATAAATAATTAATATAAAAATATAATCTAATTAAATAATTAAATATTCTAATAGAATAATACTTTCTTATAATAGGTTGTTACTACCGAATTTATACTTCAACGCCTACCCCCTTCGCAACTATTTATAAGGGCCGGTATTAAATTCGAAAATAATAAAATTATTACTATTATTTATTTAAACATCGCCATCCTTATTCCGTACGTTACCGCCCTTATTATTACCCTATAGTAATAAGATATAGTAATATATCTAAGGGAAGAATATATAGAGAAGAACGTATAACTATCCGTTAACCTAGGCTAAAGCGTAATAAAGAATCGTATATAACGAACGAAATTTCTAACGACCCCAATCTTTAATAACGTCTACCGTAGGGAGTAATAATATATTTATATTTATATAAACGTCGCTTTTAAAATTAAAATATATTTTATAGTCGGGAATCTAATTAAGACCGTCTTTAACTACTACGAAAAATTTAATAAACCCTAAAACCGAATCGACGTTAAAGGAAATCGTAGATAGTTTCTAAATAGTAGTAATTATATTATAGAAATATTCGAAATAAAGCCGGGGAAGGACGCCGCCCTCTTTCAATCCTTTAAATACTTATTATAAATTAAATTTATTAGAATATTACCGGCTTAAGAGTCCGATATATTTACTTTTTAAAACCCCTAGTAGTTCGGAGCCCGAAGGAATTATAATTTACGGCTCTTCCTCGGGTTAGCCGTAACTTTTCTATTATTCGGCCTTCGAATACTATAAATTATCGTTAACGTAGTAATAAAGGTAAATATCTCTACCCTTCCGTAGCCGCCTACTTAATAATACTCTAATAATATTTTATAAATTATAATAACTAATACTAACGCCGGGGTCTTTATATTTAAAATATACGTATTCGGCGCTGTATTCCTATTCGTAGGATTTGAATATATAATTTAATAACGTTTATAATTCTATAGTAAATTCTACTATAATATTAACAAACGGTAGCGGTTATACTATTATATATAAATATAATAGTAAACTTTATACCCTAAATAGTATATACAATATTTAATATAGAAGGGCACTATCGTTATAAATATTATTATTACCTATTCTACGTCGGCCTCGGTATATATTACCCTTCTTATTATTATTACTATTAATATAGCCCGGAGGGTTAATAATAGTATTTTACTATTATTTATTAATAGAATCCCTATTATCGGAATACCACAATTCTTATAATTTTCATTAAGGTTCTTTTAATAGTATAGAAAAATTCAATTATTTATAAACGTCGTTAAATTAATTCGTACTCTTATATATTTAATTATCAATATAATTTTATTAATAAAAGAAACTTCCTATTCTACTCCTACTATAAAAAATATATACTCTTATTACATACCGGGTTTTCTTCTTCTTTTATTTAAAATTACTTATCTTCTTCTACCTCCTCTATTCTTACTAAAAGATTTACCCTTAGGCTACTCCCTAATAAACGTATAATAATTAAAGTATTTAGGTTATAAGTATTATTATTAAAATTATTACCGTTACCGACATTAAAAAAATAATTATTATAATCGGAATTACTATATTTATTCTCGGAATAATTATTACTATTGTATAGGATATAATTTTCGCTATTAGTAGAGGGCACTTCTATATTTAGATTTATATTAATAATATTAATTGCTAAGGGTTCTCTACTACTATTACTATTTATAAATATATTTACTTTATTTATACAAAATAAACTAGGGAATTGTAGGAGTGGCTCTTCCGGGACGTTTAGCAGCTAGGCTATTATTCCTACTACTATTATTAATAATATTATATATATTAATTAGGAATTAAGCAACGGAAAATATAATAATTGAAGGAAAATAATTTAAGGGCGCAATATATTTATAGCTAATACTTCGGGTATAACGTTTATATATAAAATAGGGCGTAACGAAGGGTCGACGTTAATATTAGCCCAAATATCGAAGGAATTTAATAAAGCGGGGGGCTAGTATTATTCAAATATCGGACGTATTAGTATTTATTATAATAATTATTACTTCTCAACTATATATAGGATAAGGCGTAATAAAAGGTTAATAATATTAATCTAAATATTAAAATTTAATAAAGTAAGGAACTAGTATTATATAAATATTAGACGTACTAATATTTATTATAATAATTATTACTTCTACCTCTCGGCCTTTTTCTTATTCCTATATTTTCGTAATAACTGGCGATTTTATTCTCTAACTTTTTTTTTCTTCTTTAACGTTAAGAGGGGAAGACCGGGAGGTCTACTACGATTATACCTTTTTTTAGCCTATTCTATTATAAACGTTTAAATAAAAGTAATAGAAAACTATTAAAAAATAATTGAAAATATATTTATTATTCTAAATAGGTAAAGAATAATATTATATTATAGTAAAGAATAATAAAATTCTTAAATATTAAGAAAAAGGGGTTTAAAATTTATATATATAAGGTTACATTTATAGGTCTTACTATAATCTATTAAATATAGTTAGTTACCAATTATAATACTAAATTTAAAAGATTCTTATACTATATTATTAACTAGCCCACCTCTATATTTAATAATTAATAATATTATAAATTAAAAGAAAAAACCTTCGTAAAAGATAAATAAATTATAATTATTATAACCTCTAATATTTAAATATATATAATAGTAATAAAATAGAAGAGCCGAAAAATAATAAATAATTAATAAAATATATCAAAGTGGCCAGACCTAGCCGTAGGACTAAGAAGTAAATATATTTAGAATTAATAGAAAAACGGAAATCCAATAATAATCCCTAGCCTAAACCCAACGTAGGGGTACCGTACGCTATAATAAATATTATTAATTTCCTAAATAGAACGGACATTCCAATTATACGTTCGGGGGAACTTAATTGCCGAAAGATATATAATATATATAGTAGCATCCATATTAACGAAATTCTCGATCGTATACGCTATACCCAAATCAATCCTAAACGCCTTATATTAATTCATTATAAATTCTAATTTATTACTAATCTTTACCCGGAACTTACCTTTAAAAATAAAAATAAATCGCATCTAACTTTCGTTAATATTTATAATAATAGTCTAATTAATATAAATAGTTATATTTTAATATTAAACGCCCTTAACGATTAGGATTGCGAACCCTTACGAAAAGAAGGCTCTAAACTAAACTATAAAGGAAGGGGTTAATAATTAATATAATAATAATTTATATTATAGAAGATTACTTACTAAAGGGTTTAATAATATTTAATTTAAATTAATTAAACGCTATCTCCTACTCTTCCGAATTATATATATCTATTAACTAGACTTCGCCGGCTAATATAAGTAAAATTGTAGCCACCGTTATAATTAGAGCCGCTTACTATTATTATTATAGAATTACTACTATTCTATTTATTTAAATATTATTAAGGTCCTTTAATAATAGTCCTTACTCCTAACGGTAATATATATATAATTATATTATAAAAATTAATTAATTTTATATAATTTCCGGCAACGGATATTTTTTAAGTTTTCCTCTACTATACCCTCTACTATATTTTATATTAATTATTAAAGGTTATAATTCGGCTATAGGCTTAGTCGGAAGAAGAGGAGAATCGGGTATTTTTTATCTCTTAGAGGATTAAATATATTCGAGCGAATTTCGGTCCCTCTTTCGAAGTTGGAGTATTAAATTATTAAATATAATTTAATTTAGGCGTAATATAAATTATATATAGGTAGGTTCGGTTGGAGGAAGAGGAGAATTAAGTATTTTTTATCTCTTAGAGGATTAAATATATTCGAGCGAATTTTAATCCCTCTTTCGAAGTCGGAGTATTAAACTGTTAAATATAATTTAATTTAAGTATAATATAAATTATATATAAGTAAGTTTAATCGGAGGAAGAAGAGAGTTGGGTATTTTTTATTTCTTAGAGAATTAAATATATTCGAACGAATTTTAATCCCTCTTTTAAAATTAAAATATTAGATTATTAAATATAATTTAATTTAAATATAACGTAGATTATATATAAGTAGGAATAGTTGTAGATATAAAAGTATATTAAATAATACTTTATAATATATTATATTTTTAAAGGATATTTAATATATTAAATTGTACTAAATTCAATTGCCTTAACTTCCTCTATACTTATTCCTCCCGCGGGCTATACGGTTAAATATAAATATAATTATTCTTAAATTCCTCGCCGGATAAACTGATATAGGGGGGAAATATAGCTCTTTCCAATTTCAATTCGTACTACTCTATTTCAATTAACGAAAAAGATCCTAATATTTAATTACTTTAATAAATATCCTAATTCGCGGATACTATTACTAAAATTGCGAAAATATTATAATAATTAACTTCAACATCCGAATTACCCCCTTTAATCTCCGATTCTATTAGATAATCGAATTAATCCTTCGATTTGGAATATATTATTATATTTAATCCGCTAATCGAAATTAATAACGAGCGCCGCTTCAAAACCTTTATTAACCGTATTAACCGACGCTAATAGAATTTCTTAAGTAAAGAAGTCTAAAGGATTATTATTTATAATAAAGAAAATATTTTATTATATACGTTCGTAAAGACTTTAAAAAAAGAATTCGCGTATATATTGTATACCTAAATAGAAATCGTCACTTTCGTTACCGGTACGCCTAAAGATAATGAATTTATAGTAATAAAGCTCAAAATTAAAAATATTATCGGATAAAAAATTTATATAGCCTTTTCGCTAATAAAGTAGACCGAATATATATACTATATATTTATTTACTTTATTTACGGGAGGATTAATAAAATATATAATATTATAGAAGAATATAAGAATAAAAAGCGCTATTAATCGCCTAAAATCGAACCGGTTCCCAATTTCAAGCCTATACCACCTCTTTCTTCCATTAACCTCCGCAAATTCTACAAAGACTATATCGTATACATTTATAGGAAAATTATATACTAAAATTTACGCCGGTTCTATAATAGGATAATAGTCTAGAATAATATTTAAATAGCTCTAAACATTTATAATTAACTATTAAAAAATATATTTAACGGCATTGCGAATTTATAAATTATTCTACGTACTATTCTGGTTAATAATGTAAAGTAGTAGATTACTATCCGTATTAAATTCGTTAGGCTATTAATTAAGCCTTTTAATAATATTATACTCGATGGGCGCCGGATACATTTCGCTAAGTATACCTTTTATTAGCTCGAGTACGGTAAGATCTCGTATATTTTAATAATTATTAATAGGGAAGGTTTTAATTATTAATTAATTAATAAATTTATATCGAAAATAAAACGGGTTACTAAATACGTAATTTAAATTTATACCTTATATATAATTTCTATCTATATTTTTTTAAAAATATTATTCTTTAAATAATTATCTTATATTCTAAATAACTATTTTACTTATTAGTTTTTAAACAATTACAATTTAAAGTCTATACCCTACTCCTCTATAAATAATTTCGTAACCGCTCTCCCTATTTCTAATTATAATATAAAATCCGTACTTTACTACTACGTAAATAATTTTATAATTACTACTAATAATTTCGCCTAATACCTTACTTCTATATTCGACTTCCTTAAAGCCTTAACTAAATTATTATACTATATATCCGAGACTACCGGGCCGCCTATCTTCTATAATACGTATAATAACTATTTCTTTATTTCGTATAACTATTAATAAAATTATTAAACGGACCTAATATATCGAAAATAAACTTTATATATTAAAATTAAACCGCTATAATAATTTAATAATTTAAAATTACTAATAGCCCCGATTCGCAACGTCGTTCTTTATCCCTAATTTAAATACTTCCTAATATAATAACTTACTTATTCCTCTTTATAAAATAATTATATTTCCCTTATCTATAAAATAATATCCTCCTACCTACCAAATTAATATTATAAAATAGATTAAGCGTATTCAAACTCCGTTATATCCGAGGAATCAACTATATATTACTATATAAAGAATAATATTACCCTCGTAGTAATAATCTAATTTAATAAATAACCGGGAACGAATTTAATTCTAATAATTAAAGAGTTTTCTTACTTTAATAATTTAAAATCTTCGAAATTTTTATTATCGTATTATTTTTATATTTCGTAATTAAACGAAGATAAAAAATCCTGTACCTAATCTTTCTTAATATAGTTAAGGACGCCGCTATTAAAATACTATAAGTAATATTATTATTAGATATAAGGAAAAGTTATATTAAAAGTATTAATAAATTAGGGGTCGCCGTTAATTATAATAAATTAAGAGTAAAGGATCTTAAAATTGTAAGCTATATTTTTAATACGCTCGGCGAAAAAAGTAAACCTATCCTCCCTTTTATTATTAAGGAACGCTTAAAAGATTAGTAGTAAAATCTTTTCTAATATAATAATTATACCCTATATAAGGAGGAAGTTCCAATAATTAATTTTATACGTTACGCCAATTAATAAAGTATATAAGAATTTACTCTATATATCGTACTAGAAGCTATTAATCTAAAATATATAATATAATACAAATATATTACTATTATCTTCTTCCGAAAAGTAACTTTAAAATATAAAAATACTACTTCAATAATCTTCCTCTAATATTTTAAAGAGGGTTTAAGTATTATTATTATATTAAGCGTCGGAGAATAAAATATTAAAATCGACGATAAAATTAAACGAATTACCCTTATAAAATAAAAAAGCGTTAAATATAAGAAGAAAGAATATAAAAATAAATTTATTTTTATTAAATTTATTAAAATTAGAATCGGGCGTAAGAGGAAGGGACGTAAGAATAAATTTGTCTTCGCTAAATTTATTGGAGTTAAAATCGTTATAAAAATTAATAAAGGACGGAGGCATTTTAAAAATATTTTTATCTTTTTATAAACTTTTTTTCCCCTATTATTTAATCGCCTCCTATTATTCGACCGCTTCTTATTATTCAACCTCCCTTTATTATTCGGCCGCCTCCTATTATTTAACTACTTCTTATTATTCGGCTACTTCCTATTATTTAGCCTCCTTCTATTATTTAACTTTCTTTTTTTATTCGACTTCCCCCTATTATTCAACCTCCCTCTATTATTTAACCGCCTCCTATTATTCGATTTCTTCCTATTATTCGACTTCTTCCTATTATTCGACCCCCTTCTCTTATTTAATTTCCTCCTATTATTCAACCTCCCACTTTTATCTAACTTCTTCTTCTTATTATTCTTTATTATTAATATTATCGTCGACGCTTCTTAAAAATTAAAATTCTAAATATTCGGTAAATTCTAATATTTTATATACTATATAATATTTAATTTCTATATAATCGAATACTTTATTTCGTTCTTAAATTTATACTTCCGTTAAACCTAATATTTCTTCGGTTAAACCCCTTATTTCGTTTAAAGCCTATTATAATAATTATATTACGAAAATTAATTAATTTTATATATTCTATAATAATAGACGTTTTCTAGGTCTTCTTCTACTACGTTTTATATTAATTATTAAAAATTATAATTCGGCTATAGGTTTAATCGGAGGAAAAAGAGAATCGGGTATATTTTATCTCTTAAAAAGAATTTATACCTCCGCCAAACCTAATATTTTTTTAATTAAACCCCTTATTTTATTTAAAGTTTATTATAATAATTATATTATAAAAGTTAATTAATTTTATATATTTTACGGCGGCGGATATTTTCTAAATCTTTTTCTATTATGCTTTATATTAATAATTAAAGGTTATAATTCGGCTATAGGTTCGGTCGGAGGAAGAGGAGAATCGAATATTTTTTATCTCTTAGAAAATTGAATATATTCGAACAAATTTCGGTCCTTCTTTCGAAGTCGGGGTATTAAACGGTTAGGTATAGTTTAATTTCCTTTATAATTCGGGGTTAATTCGGTTAATATATCGTTATTAAAATAGTTAATATCGTTATTATATTATTGGAAAGGAATATTACTAAATAACCTCTAGGAATAAATAGATAAAAGCTGTTTACGTTATGTATTTAATAATTAGCCTAATAAATGAATCCGGCCTAATTATATTAATTTATATTAGTCGCCTATTTATAATATTACTTATAACCTTATTCTATATTATATTATTAAAAAAACGTTGTAAGAGAATTCTAATAATTTACTTTACGTTATAATATTTTTTTATATTCTAATATATATAATTCTAATTAAATTATATTAATATAAATATTATTTAAATATTGTTTATAATAGAATATTAGTAGGGTAATAGCGAAATAATAGATTTCTAGTAGTTTTTAATATTATATACCTCTAAGCGAATACGAACCCGAACCCTTATAATTAAAGAAGTAATAATATATATAAGGTAGTCCTAACTCTTATAATTATAAAAGTAATAATATATATAAGGTAATCCTAACCCTTATAATTATAAAAGTAATAATATATATAGGGCAATCCTAACCCTTACAATTAAAAGTAATAATATATATAAGGTAGTCCTAACCCTTACAACTATATAAGTAATATATATAGGGCAATCCTAACCCTTATAACTATAGAAGTAATAATATATATAGAGTAGTCCTAACCCTTATAATTATAAATAATATATATAAGGTAATCTTAACCCTTATAACTATAAAAGTAATAATATATATAAGGTAGTTTTAATCTTTATAATTATAGAAGTAATAATATATATAAAGTAGTTTTAACCCTTATAATTATAGAAGTAATAATATATATAGAGTAGTCCTAACCCTTATAATTACCGGTAGCCTAATTAGTTAATCCGCCCGGTCGTATCGATTTACATCGGTCGCCTATTTACAATACTACTTATAAACTTAATTATTCGTACTATATTAATTAGCAAATAATATAAAGGAATTGTACGAATCTTCTCTATTCTATTAATTTTTTTTTATTTTAATATACGTAATTTT
Organism: Neurospora sp. CHS-2018a; assembly: GCA_009802275.1. Classification (NCBI taxonomy): domain Eukaryota; kingdom Fungi; phylum Ascomycota; class Sordariomycetes; order Sordariales; family Sordariaceae; genus Neurospora; species Neurospora sp. CHS-2018a. Next base: position 50,955 of record RAKG01000094.1, read on the forward strand.
AATAATTATAATTTTATTTCAATTTTAAAGTATTTTAAAGTAATCCTAACCCTTACAACTAACCTAATTAGCTATTATCCGCCCAGTCGTATCGACTTATATCGGTCGCCTATTTATAATACTACCTACAACCTTAATTTACGCTATATTAATTAGTAAATAATATAGGGGAATTGTATAAATCTTCTTTATCCTATAAATCTTTTTTTATTTTAATATACGTAATTCTAATAATTTTATTTCAATTTTAAAGTATTTTACAATAGAATATCGTAATTAACGAATATAAAAGTAGGGTAAAGACTCGGGTCCTCTAATAGGATTATAACTCACTAGGTAAAAACTAATAGGATTATAGCTCACCGGGTAAAAACCAATAGAATTAAATATCACGAAATACTAAGCCCGTTCCGAACATCTAAAATCCAAATCGTAATGGCCAAATAGCTTACTAATAACACTTTTAACTAGGGGGATTAAATCTCCTTATAATATCCGGCGGTAGGTATAGACTATTAATAATCTATATATACTAATTAAATATAGCCTTCCATTCTTTAACAAGCTTAGTCCGTTTAGTCTTCCTAAACTTTTTCTTCTACGAAATACTAGGCCCCTCCTCCGTAAAGCGGGGCTTCTTCTATAGCGGTCCCGATTTTACGTTACCGCTTTCGCTATTTTTTTAATTATTATCGTTACCGTCGCTATTACTACTATCCTTACCGTTACCGTCGCCGTCGCCGCTACTACTATCGGTATCGCTACCGTTACAAATATTATTAATTAAATTGTACGTTAACTATTTATACGGGTTAGTAAAGGCTTATATCGTCTAGCCCGAAGTAGTTAGGGCGTATATCGGCTATTCGCCTAAACTAATTAAATCCTATACGAATTAATAGAACTTAATAGCATATATATAATTTAAAATTACTTTACCTTATAATAATCTACTTTTATATATTCATTATTAACCTCGCCGGTATATTCTAGGTAATTTCTTTTAAGGGAATTCGTATTACTTATAATATTTAATTAATATAGAGCCACTCGGTTTTACTAGACTTATTTATAACCTAAAGCCTATCTATTACTTAAGTAATAAGGCTTAGCCGAAAGGATATATAAAAAGTTAAATTTAATATTTAACGTGCCTATTTATAATCCTTAGAAGAATCGGGGCACTTATAGGGGCAAAGCGTAATAATATTAGAAAGTAATATAAAAAGTAATCTCGTTGGTTAAAACCTTTCGGTTATAAAGTCTTAACTTATTTATAATACAAACCTACTCGCCGCCTAAATAGTAGGGCCTAGCCGAAAAAATATATAGGGAATTAAACTTAATATTTAACGTACCTATTTATAATCCTTAGAAGAATTAGGAATAAAATAACTATTTAATTTCGCTTACAACCCTAATCGGCTCGCCTCTTAAATAGGGTAGTATTATATATCGAAGAGAATAGAAAAATAAAAAGAGCGAAATTAGGTCGCTTTCTATTGCAGCGTAGATAAATAGGATTAACTTTAATAATTATAATAATAATAATTTAAAAAGGGGGACTATATCTAATATAAAAGAGTCGTTTTAAATTATATTATATAATATAAGATAATCGCTAGAATAGTAGTAAGTAAGGAATACGGCTCAATATCGATCCGCTCGTATATAAACTCTATAATATATACTATATAATAATACTTATAGTAGTCTCGGAATATCGATATCGCCGTTTAATATTCTACTATATAAATACTTATACCGATTACTAACGTAGTACTTACTACGTCCGTACATAAATCATAAAGTATAAAATCGGTAAAGATCCTATCGAATCGGACTTATATAATTAATATACTAAAACCCGTTTTTATTCACTAGGGGGGAAGTAGAATAATATCCTCCAAATATAATAATATTACTACCTAATATTATAGTATATAACTATTATATTAATTTATTAGTACTAGTAATATATATAGTAATTAGGGCTAAAACCTATTTATTACTTATAGTTAGATTTAGAATAATTAGACCGTTTGTACGTACTAAGTAGGTTTTACCCGTAGGCGATATAAGTTAATAAATATAGATATTTAGTAATAGTATATAATACTTTACGGCTAGGTTTAAACGATTAGACCGTTTGCACGCACCGAATAGGATTTACCCGCGGGCGCCGCAAAGCTAATATATACGTACTATATTAATTCGGGGTATACGTTTTTAGGATCCGAGGAAATTTAGTAATATATATAAAAGTAGATTGTAGAGTTCGGTATTATTAATTTTGTAATACTTTTTAGTATTTCGAAATAAGTAATAATAATCCCCGTTTCAGAATATTCGAATTTAATAAAGAGGGGATTTAAGTACGAATATTTATTAAAGTACTAGTAACTTTAATATAATAAATACGGGGATATTCTAATTATATTATATAGATTCTAACGGGCAAGTATTAACTTTTTACAAAATCTAAATCCAAATTTATTTTAATATTAAATAAATTCGTTTACTTATATTAATAAAGCCTATAATTATCACGGGGCGAGAGGGCACCGTTGGGGGTAGGGTAAGATATGCGTTGTTGTACGAAGGAGAGGAAAGGAAGTGTGTGTGGAGGATTGGCTATATAAGCGAAAGCCTAGATAGGCTAGTCCGTGCGCGCGTACGTAAGACTGTATATAACGGAGTATATAATTAGTGCGAATATATAGCTCTAAGCTATAGTATGAAGTATTGGTATGGTATATGTGCGGTTAGTATAGTGTAATTATATTATAGGCTAGCCTTATAATACTATCCTCTTTTAAAAAAAGTTCGTAGAGTTGAAAAAATTTATATATACGTATAATAATAGATTTATCCCTTTATAAATTATTATAATCTACGAATTGCGTCGGCAGTAGCTTTCTTAATTAAATATTTATTAATTATTATATTACTTTATTAAATATTAGGTATAGTTTATTTTCTATATTTTTACTAACCGTTATATCTATTATAAATATTATAACTGTATTTGGAAGTGGCTTCGTTATATCGATTACGGAGGCCGTTTCTTATTGGAGGCGAGCGGAGCGGCGTTAAGGGGGCTTTGGTATTAGAGTAGGCGCGGGGGCAGTTAGAGAGGGAGCCGGGGCAATTAGAGAATTGGAAGCGAGCCGGTAGAGAAGGCTCTAGACTTCTAGTAGGATAGGTTTGTCCGGGTTTTCGTAGTAGAATTATTATAGGCGGTACTTATAATTAATAATATTATTAACGGGTTCCTAAGTAGGGTCGCCGGTCTTCTATTTAATATAGTAATACTAGTATAAATTACTTCTAAATTAAATATAATCGATAAACTTCTTAAAATCCTATTTTTTACGTTCTTCCTAATTATCCATTCGAATTATTACCCTCCTATCGTTAGCTTTAATATTAGTCGAGGTATTTTAGCCGGGTAGTCCTTTATTAAATTATAATTATATTATAGAAACATAGAAGATTAGTAAGTACTTTATATTAGTAGGTAGGGCGAAGTAAATTATATAAGACTTAGTTCGGACAATTTTGAAGGGGCCTTCCTATTAAGGGGAGAATTTAGCGTATAAGCGACCGTTAGCGAGGTTAGTCGTATTTAGTAAAACTATATCGCTAGCGCGGTATTTAAACGAATCGATACGTTTTTTATTAGTATTATCCTTATATTATACTTATATACGCCGCGATTATTAGACTACGAAGTCCTAGATTTTTTAAAAGCGATCCGCTAATTTATTAACTTTATAGTACTCTTTAAACTAAATTAGTAATAGGTCTGGCGGCGGCGGGGTACGGGGTTCGGTACTTATACGAAGGTAATAACTATAATTAATAAAGAATAGTAAGATCCCTATTAACAATGAAATAGTATTATTACTAGCGAATTCTATAAATATTAATTATTTTACCTAGTTTATTTATACTTAATTAATATAGAGCTTTAAGAACTATTCTATTTCTACGTTAATACGTTCTATTTGGGCGTTAATTTAAGGGTAGAAAGCGGAAGTTAATTTACGAATAATAAATAGTTTCTTATAGAAGGTAGATTAAAAATATAATATAAATTAGGTACTTCTGTCGGATAGGACGCTATTTAATAAGCTATAAATTAAATAAATATAATTAATAAAATAGTCGGCTAATTCCTCGGCTTCGAGGATTATAATTACAATATAGTAACGTATCTTTATAAGGCGGTTAATAACGACGACAATATATTTAAAAGTTTAACTTAAATAGGTATTTACTAATAGCGGGGTAATATAATCGATAAAAATATCCTTCTAAAGTATTAGAGAGATAGTTATAGGTTTAAAGTAACCGGTAGAATTACACTTTAAAGACTTAGTCTTTGCATATAAGAGGCAGCCCTTATAGAAAAATCTTATATTATTATATATTCCTTCCTAATAGAAATCGTATTATAGAAGTTTATATATAGCGTTACAGTTAGGGTAGCCTACGCCGGGGGTATTATATTATCGATTAATTAATTAGAATTAGAGGTTTTTATTATAAGGATTAATAATAATTTTATTTTACTACTTTATAATACTATTAACAGTATAATATTCCGAAAAAACTTTGTAAAAGACCTTCTTAATAATCGACGGCTATTATTAATAGGATTCGTCTATTAAATAGAAGATTAATTCTTATAAAAAGACGGATATTTCATAATTAGTATAGATTAAATCGTTAGTAAATTTAGTATTAAAATCCTTTTAACCTAATAAATAAAGCGAGAAGCCGGCGGCGGGGTCGTTAAATTCGAAATAATTTTCTTCGAATTAAGAAGGGTTTAATAAGGTTTTTTTGCGGGCAATTAAGCGGTTATCCTCCTTGTTATTAAAGCGGTTATTAGGTTTGCGATTTAAAGTATCCGGTTATAAATTCTTCGAGCCGGGGGTATATTTAATTAAAAAATTAAAGCGAAATAGGAATTAAAATTAGTATATATACCGCTAAGTAAACTATTTATTAGTTATAAAAATTTATAAATTCTTATAATTAATTAAAATATTGAACGGTTATTAGGCCCCTTCGAATTCTAGCTTCTACTCCTCTAGGGCTTTAATAATAGTAAGCAACTCCTTATTATAAACGTTATAATTATACTCCTACGAAGTATATTTGGTAAAGAAGTAGGCTACGGGGTAAAGAACGTTATTATCGCTATACTATAAGAGGGTACCGCCGGCAATCTAATTAGAAGTATTTATCTCAATAATAGTCTTTTTAGTCCAATCATAAATCTTTAAAACGGGGCCTTTAATAAAGGCCTTCTTGAGGGATTCGAAAACCTTTTAATAATTATTATTCTAAATCTAAACCGTATCCTTCTTAGTAAATTTATAAAGTAAGGTCGCTATAATCGAGAAATTTTTAATAAACCGTCGGTAGAAATTTATAAAGCTTAAAAAGGATTGTAGGGACTTCTTAGACTTTAGGGCCTACTATTCCGTAATTATTTTAACTTTCTTTAAATTTATTTCGATACCTCCCGGGGTAATAATTAAGCCTAGGTACTTCGTATATATTATATAGAATTCGTATTTATCGATATCGATATTGAGGCCTACTTTAGCAAATTGGTCGAGGACGTTATTAATATATTATTTATAATTTTGTACATTATTTAAATAGATAAGGACATTATTGAAGTAAGCGGTTGCGTAGATATTAAGGATATTATAAAGGATATTATTAATATAATTCTAGAAAGCCCCGGGGGCGCCTTATAAATTAAAAGGTATAATTAGGGATTTAAATAGGTTAAATTATATTATAAAAGCAGTTAATTATTTATAACCTTATTTAATACGAATCCTATTAAAGGCTATAATAATATCGAACTTAGTAAAGATCTTAATATAGTAAATAGCATTTAAGATTTCTTTAATAAGCGGGAATAAATAACGGGATTTAAGAATTATATTATTAATACTTCTATAATTAACATAAATATAAATTCCGCTTCCCGGCTTTTTAACGAATAAGACTAGTACCGACGCCTTAGATTAAGAAGGCCTAATGAATTTCTTCTTAAAGTTGTTATTAATCTACTTTTTAATAATATTAAATTCGTTTAGGTTAAAGGTACGACCGTAAGAAGTAGGTAGTATAGCTCCCGGATAGAATTTGAATTTAAAATTATAAGAGCGGTTGGGGGGAAGAATTTTAGCGCCTTCCTAACGGAAAGTATTAATATAGTATTAGTATTATTTAAGAAGTTTAGTCTGGATTTGAGCGTTAGTTTTCGGAGGCTTATTTATTTTCTTATAGAATTTAGTAGCGTCTTTAGAAATAATTTTACTAATATTAATACCGTTAGCTACGAAGTATTCGTTAATAGTTTTTTTATAGCGTAGGAAATTATCATTAATATTATTAATTTGTATAGAATTAATAACTTTTACTATTTGTAGAATAATAGTATCTCCCTTCCCTATTAAAGTATTAATCTATTAATAATAATTATTATTAAAAAACCTCTTATACCTTTAACTTTAATTTATTAATACTTCTTTAACTATATTTTCCATTAAATTATTATTTATACTTTTAGGATTTAGGACGCCTCCTTCTTCTTTTACTTTATCCTCTTCTATTATTCTTTTAATATTTTCCTCTATATTAGCCTTAGTCGTCCGGATAATACGGAGTTTATACGTTTTAGTTAATTAATTAAAATTTATTATAGAGAATTCTTTAATATCATTAAGGTTAATAGGATTGCTAGGGATATTATAGAGATGGATTAGGACCCGGTAATTTATAATTCGAATATAGATTCCTTTAGTAATATAGTAGGGGGTTAGGACTATATAGGGGTTTTAGGATTCTATTAGGAGAATTAAGAGTATAATAGCCTTACTTCCTATAATTTTGCCGAATAGAGTTATATTTAGTCGGTTAACTATATAATTCTTAAATCGGTTAAACCTTTAATAGGCGGCCTTTTTTATAATTATAGAAATAGATAAACGGTTAATAAATTCCGTTTATAACGGCTTTAATAGCTCCGACTCCCTTTTATTGGGTACCTCTTCGTAAGAAGGTTTCCTATATATAGGGTATATACCAGATACGTTAGGATAGGGCGCGAAAAAATACCAATTTACTAAAGGGGTATAATAATTAACGGCTCCGTAAGGGAAATAATTATATTATTTATAAGCGGGGCCGAAATAAAGAGAGTCGCTAGGCTAATTAATATTGGGGGCGTAATATATTAATTAGAAGTAGTTGAAAATAATAGGGTTATTTTTAATAAAATTATAAATAAATAGGTCGATAACTTTATAGTAAACGCCTACCTATATTATTAATTTAGAAAAGTAGGTAATATTACCCTTCGTTTAGCCGTTAGCGAAATATAATAATTTAGGGACTAATAATTTAAAAAAGGGAAGTCGATATTAAAAGATAAAACGATAGTTAATAAAATTAAAAGTAGTATAATTATTATTAATAAAAGTAGAATAATATAATTTATACGGCCTATAGGATAAGTAGATAGAAAGATTTAATAAATTAGAGTATTTATAATAGCTATCTATTAAAAATCTATTTATTTTAATAATATTTAACTATATAAGGATAGGCCCCTATCTTCCTCCTCCTTATTTTATAGATTAGTACCTCTAAGTACAATTTAGTTAGGAGGTTATATATTTCCCTAATTTTAAACAAAATTATTTTCGTTACTTATAATAGGGCTAATAAAACTAGACTAATAGACGGAGATTAAGTAGTAGTAACCGCTAAGGCCGGGGGTATTAAGAGCTAGAACGCTTATACTTATAAGGGAAATAGTACTTATAATATTAATTTAATAGCCGCTATTATAATTAGAACGCTATTAATTATAATTATATTGACCTTAAGCTGGCTACTACTATTAGCCGCTATTATTATTACTACTATTATTACCGTTAGCATTATTATTATTACTACTACTATTCTTATTTTTACCCTTATTCTTATTACGGGGCTTAACCTCCTTTTTAAAATTAATATAAGAGCGGCATTCGGCCGAATAGTAGCTTTTTTTGCCGTAGCGAGTATATATTCCGTTCTTTATATAGAATTTAAAAATATTATTATTAATAATATAAGAGATTTGGACGTTGGAAGCGGATATAGTATTAAAATTTATAGCGTTACTACTCTAATTAATAATCGGCTCCGAGGCGGAGGTACCGGTAGTAAGTATATTAGTATTAATTTTATAGAAAGGGTTAGCGTTCTTTATACGCTAATTATTATTTTCTAAGTATTTAATTAAATTGCGAATTATTACGAGTTATTCGTTATATTTATTATTAGCGGGTTGAATATTCTAGTAGGCGAGGGCGGTACGGATATAATCGTTAATCTTCTAGCAAAGGTAATAAATTTTTATACTGTCGTTAAAATTATATTTATTAATAAGGAGGGTGAAATATTCTTCGAAATCTTACTATTTTATACTTTTAACTATCTTTAATTCCTTTAATTCGCAATATAATTCTATAACAACGTTAATACTATTATACTTCTTATTAAATTCGTCGAATAATTTAAAAATAGTATCCTATTTAACGGGTTCGCCGGTAAAAGCCTTATTAAATTCGGTCTTAATAGTTTCGAAGGGAGGGCCTTCGATAGAGCAAGCAATTAGGGAGAATTTAATATATTCGTTAATAAAGATTTTAAACTCGTCCGCCTATATAAATTTAATATAAAGATACTAGGCGTAATATTTAATAATACGTTCGATATTAATACCTTTACTATTAAAAATAAGGGATATAATAATATATAATACCGACCTATAGCCACTACCGTTACTTATAGTATCGTTTTTACTATTAAAATTATTATTATTAAGAGGGTCGTTAGGAGGGTCGTTAAAAGGGTCGTTAGGGTCGCTAGGGGGAATAAGAGTAATATAGTATTTATAAATATTATTAATAGCCTTCTAGTACTTTTCTATTTATTTTTTATATACCTCCTTTAATTTAGTGTAGAAGTCTTTAAATTCTTCCTAAAGCGTAGCGATATTGGTATTAAAAGTATTAATTTAATCCTAGTAAGAAGTACGGATCGTTTAAATTTTAGTAGTATACGAAGCTTAGAGAATATTAATTAGGTTACGGTAGGAGTTATAGATAGTTTCTAATTTATTATTATAAGAAGTTTAGAGAGTAGAAAGTTAATTATTATAGTCCTATATTTTAAGAGTAGCTTATACTTAAAGGGTAATAATATTATTATTGCGACGAATAAAATCGTATTATATTAATTCGAATTCCTCCTCTATTTCGCGGGCTTAAACTCTAATTATAACGACGTTACTATAGAGGAGACGATAAAGGGCCGCGAAAACTATTTAAAAAATTAGAAATTAAATAAGGTTAAAAGCGTATTTTGTAAGGATAATAATAGGAAATTTAATTATTTAATTATTAAAACCCTTAAGTATTTAAATTAGAATAGAAAATTACTCCTAATATTCCGGGTTGATAGTAATAAGGGCGCTAACTATAATAATTGTAAGAAAATTATTGGTTATTAGGGGAGGGCGTAGGAGAGTATTATTAAATATTAATTATTAAATTAATATATTAAATAGGTATAAAGGAAAAGAGAGTACGAACTATTTAATAGCGATATTCAGTTTAATAATTACTTAGTTCGACGGTTAGGATTGCGACGGATATTTTAATTATATAAGGACGAATTTTAATTAATTAATTAACGCGATTTAAATATAATTAATCTTCCTCTACTAAATAATGAGTGCGTACAATATAATAACTTAGTACAATAAATTATTATAGGGCGAGAGGGCACCGTTGGAGGTAGGGTAAAATATATATTATTATACGAAGGAGAGGAAAGGAAGTGTGCGTAGAGGACTGGCTATATAGGCGAGAGCCTAAATAAGCCAGTCCGTGCGCGTGTACGTGAGACTGTACGTGACGGAGTATGTGATTAGTGCGRGTGTATGGCTCTGGGCTATAGTACGAAGTATTAGTATGGTATATATACGGTTAGTACAGTGCAACTATATTACAGGCTAGCCCTATGATAATAATTACATATATAACGTTGTAATAGCACTACGTAAAAAGCTACGGTAATATTCTAACTACTTTTAAGGATTTAATAGGTAAGATAATTTTTCTAAAGTCGAAATCCAAATTGCTTTTACTTTTTTACTCTTATATTTTTTAATATCGAGCCGGCCTAGTTATCGTTTACTCCTTAGCGTACTACCGGACCTATTACGGTAGTTGCGCTATTTACTCGCTTAATTATATAATTTACCCTAATTAGGAATTGATTTATACTTATAATTATTAATTACTAGCCGAATAGACTAATTCACTATTATATCCTACTCGGTAAGGTTATATACGTATTATAGTTAATAAGTAATTATTAGAGAGGTTTATTAAAGTTAGGGACGATAGATTCTCCGCCCGGTAAATTATAAAAATAAATTTTAGTATATTAACTATATAGGTTAGGATTAACGGGATATTTAATGACTTTTAGTATTATACGTAGATTTATTAAGTATAATAAATATTACGCTATTAAGCGGATAAATATTATATATAGTAAATTGTTAAGGTCTAATAGTCGGTAATCTATTAAGAGAATACGTGGTTAGGTCAAATATAAATACAAATTTTATTCGTTTAGATATAATATTTGTCGGTTAATTTAATACATTTAATACTTTATATTTTAAAATAATTATTAGGTATTTTTTCTTAAGTTTATAAATGCCTCGTTATATATTAAATAGGTAATAAAATCTACCTATTTATTATATACTACCGTCTACCTCCGTTATTTTCGATAACCTTATCCTATATAATATTATTATACGTATTTAATATTATAACGTTCCTTATTTAAACCTACCCTATTAAAGATGAGGATTTAATTAATTTATTTTATAATTAGATAAATATAGATTTAAATATAAAAATAAGTAGTATAATGTTTACGTTAGGATTATATTAATACGGGTACGAAATAAGGTAATACTTAATACCCCAATTACTTTCTACATTATATATTTAAAAACCGCCTATACCCCGCTCTATAATTAAATTACTTTATACTCGCTATTTATATCGTTTTTATTTCTCCTAACTTATATTATCCGCTTATTAGGACGCTAGATCTATATTACTACTTATAGAAGGCGATAGTAAATACTTCGATATATACTTTCTTACTTCTTATTTAAGCGAATAGCGTTCTCCTATCTAATTTATATTAAAGTTTAAAACTACGTCTTTCGTTATCGATTCGATTAGATTTTCGGTAGGGAAATTTCCTTACCTTCCGTCCAAACGAATAGCATTCTTCCGTTTAATTTATACCAACGTTTAAAACTACGTTTTTCGTTACTAATTCGATTTAAATCTTCGGTATAGAATTATTATCGGCTTTACGCACCCTCTAATAAAAAATATAATTTTTTAAATTATAGTAATTTAATAATATAATTTCTAGACCGACCCCCGAATTTTAATATACTTTAACCGTCGCCGACGACTATAGTACAACTACAACTCTTCTTTAATAAACCCTAACTAGCGCCTATACCCTAGCTTTTTCCTATTTACTTAATTTAATTAACTTAGCCGGCGGTTATACCCTAATTATATATCCTCCTTAATAAACCCTAATCGGCGCTAATAAAATACTAATATTATTAATTAATATATCTAATATAAATATATATAATAATAGCGATAAAAATACTATTAAGACCTATACCGCTCCCCTTACCGGTTCTTTTACCTTTAATAACAATTATAAATATAATAGCGAATAGGATTATATATATTAAAATATATAAATTCTTAAATTAGATTATATATAATTAATAAATATTTATAGGATATAATCGAACCGCCGTATAATATTCCTAATTAAAAGCCCGAAGATAAATTATAGGAAGAAATCCATTATAGCGCCTAAATACTCCCGCTCAAATTACTACGTATATAATTTATAATATCCGTATTAATTCCTATTCTAAATATATTCCCTACAATCTATAAACGCTATATATATATTATTAAACGATTAGAAGCAATCATATACGCCGTAAGAATTATTAAATATAAAAAGGTATTATATAAGAAGTAGCGCTTTAGTATCCTCTATACTAATTCTAATTAACCCAATAATAAACCCCGTTAATTCTACGTCTTATAATTCGAACCTACTATTTTCCTTCGGTCTAATATATACTACGTTCTATAAATATATTTTTTTCGCAATACAATCTTATAACTATATATTACAGATTCGGGTAAAAATACTATACTTTATTTTAATTTCCACTAAAATAAGCGAAATTAGTAGGAAAATATTTTATATTTCGGGCCACTAAATAAAAAAACTTAAATAACCGGTACCGATAAAAATTATTTTAATTTTTTATTTAATCCCGTCTAGTCAATAGATATAATAGAATACGTTATCGATTTCGATTACCCAGGCTATATATAAATAATCGAATATTTTAAGTAAAATATTAATAAATACATTATTTATATAGATACTTTCTTAAAATTATACAATAATAATATATACCTAAGCTATTTAACTACTCCTTATATAAATAATAGTATAATAGTCTTAGAGTTTCCAAAGCTATTTATATTAAAGAACCGGGTATAGGTTTAAAGGAAATAGCTTACAAATCCTCTATTAAAAATACTAGCAAAGGAACCTACAAATAAATTAATAAAATAATCTTTATTCTATCGATAAATTATTAACTAATTATTTATAAATATTATTCCGGCTATAGTAAACTTAAATAAACCCGAATTTAAACGTAAAAAGGTAATCTCTTTATCCGGTATATAAAAGCTTCTCGCCCTTTTTACCAATAATCGTCTAATATATTACTATATAGTAATTAAAACGGCTAATATATCCGATTTCAAATACTTTTAAACTTAAAAGGGGAAATTAATAAAAGAATTAGAAATATTAACGAAAAAGTTAAATTATATAAATAATAAATTATATATTTTAGAGCGTAGTAAAGGAAGTAAAGTAGAAGGTAATATATAATATAATTAATAATTTCTTTACCCCCGAAGGGATTAAAATTCTAGGGCTTTAGTACTATACGATATATATAATTTTTATAATACATTTAATTTACTATTGCGAATTCTTAATTACTATACCTAGGTTCTTAAATATTATATAATAATCGTAAATAATCTTATATAATTATTAAATAAAAAAAGGCATAATAAGCGAAGGAATATAATTATCTACGGAAATAATTTATTTAGTATTTACCCTACGAATTACTAAATTTTCCTCCGGTTAGAATAAAAAAACGGGACGAATATTATTCAGAGTTACATTTCCTTATAAATCAAAATAATATATTAAAATCTTTTTACTCGTATTAAAATAAAGCAATATAACTCTTATCGGAGTAAAATCTATTTAATTAAATAGTAGGAACCTAGGGAGTAATTTTAGGGTTAACGCCCGTCCGCCGGAGTACGGAAATAGTAACGCTCTATTTAGGCCGATTAAAATCTTAGTATATTTTAGAGTATAAGCGGGTAAATAGTAATATTATTATATTAGTAAATATAAATACGGCGGAATATAATATAGATAGTATAATATAAATTTATAAAGGTAATTCGGGTACGTATAATTTAAGCTACGACTACTTCCGCGGTAGATCCTACCTCTTAAATATAAATATTAGTAATTACTACCTAAAAGGCCGTCTTAATATTATAGAGGACCGGCGGGAATTTATAGAGGTAGCCGCCGGCGCTAGTCTAATAGTAGGTAGAATACCGGCTAAATTTTTTAAAATTAATAAAATTCGAAGAGATTTCGAAGTTAGAAATTAATTAGGTCTATAAGGAATTAATTTTACTTTAATAGAAGTACGTAAATAGGGATATTTTACGTACCCTATACTTAGACGACGATTAATACGATTAATATAAAATAAATATATATTAAATACTTTATAAGCCCGCTAAATTTTAAAGGGTATTATTTACTCTTTTGTATATAAATAGGGGTATCCTATATACCCTACGTTTAAACAACGATTAATACAATTAATATAAGATAATTATATACTAAATGCCTTATAAGCCCGCTGGATTTTAAAGGGTATTTATTATATTAATTTTAATAACCCTATATTTATTTTAGCGACTACGATTAATACGCCGGGCTATTCCGCTTAATTAATTATATAATAGAAGTAATAAGCCTCTTCAATTCCTAAAGTACCTAATATCCGCTTTTAAATCCCTTCTACTAAATTATTATTTACTTTCTCTTCCCTTTTTTATTATTACTAATAAATTCCCGCTCCCCGCCTTCTATAATAATTATTCTAATTCCTAATACGCGTATAATTTACACGCGCTGCCGCGCCGCTTATATTATTCCTAATAATAAGGAATTATAAATAGTCTAAGCCTTTTCTTAACTATTTATTTATTAATAAATTTTCTATTTTAATAACGCCCGTTTACCTCTTTATATAATTTATACCTTAACTATTACGTATAACGCCTATATTATAAGAGAGCGTACTATAGAGAACAAATATTATAAACTCTAGCACTAAATCGGCGTTTATATATACTTTATTAATTATAAACTATTATTTTTATTATTATATCTTTTATATACTTATTTAACGTTTTTTCCTTTTTCTACTAAGCGTTTACAATAAACCCTATAATCTTTATAATAGAATAATTAATCGTCGTATTTATAATTTACTAACCGATATAAAACTCCTTACTATAAAAATATAGGCCCGCTTAACGGATTAGGAATTATCCAACATTAATAATATTAATAAGGCGGCAGTAGCGGCCCGCTAGACCGTAGTGGCTAAGGCCGCCGGGGCGCTATAGACCGCCTATTCGAATTACTACCGCAACTACAACCTTCTTACCTAAATAACCCTCCGTACTATTATAAATTAATAATCCAATATATTAATTAAGGAAGGCTAGCGTAAGCCCTTAGAATATATACGCCTTACCTTAATAAACCCTATACCTTCCTTAATATCGGATACTATAGAGGCGGTCGATAATTTAGCCCCCGCGACCTCCGCTATTCTTAAATTTACTATAATTAAAGAAATATTTCGTAATTTAATTAATAAATGCTTCAATTCCTTCGATATTTATATATATTATTTAGAGGCGAATATACGTAATAAATTATTAATTATTCGTAATATAAGGATTAAACGCTTCAATTCCCTCGATATTCGTATATATCGTTTAAAAGCGAATATACGTAATAAATTATTAATTATTCGTAACGTAAGGACTAAACGCTTCGATTCTATTAATATTTATTTAGATCGTTTAGAAGCTAAGTTGTCCGTTACTAAAAATTTAATTAATATTATTTAAATAAATATAAATACCCTCGTTTCCACTTTTATTAATAAGTCTATAGAAGAGTATAAAGAGGGTAATAACCTCCTATTAGAATTATATAGAGTATAATTAATACGCGGCGATAGCCGCTAATATAGAATTATTTAGTAATTTCTAAATTTAAATAAATGCTTTAACGAATATTTTTATTAATAAGCCTATAGAGGTCTAAATTCGGGTAGATAAGTTAGGGTTAGTTTTTATTAATAAGCCGGCGGAGGAGAATAACTATTAATATCCGGGGATCGAATTTAAATATTTATTCTAATTATAGAATTCCGTTTAATAATACCCTCTATTATTATCTATATCCTTTTTTAGTAAAAGTAAATTTATTTATAATTATCCGAAATACGAATATTTGTATTTTAAAATTATTTTATACGTAGATATACCTAATATATATTAATTGCGGCGGTAACCCTTCTTTTATTATCGGTATAATCTAATTTCTATTATTCGATGCTAAACGTATAATATTTATTTCTAATAATTAATTATTTATAGCCCGGTCCTCCTTTTTTAACCCGAACACCTCTTTACTTAATTAATACAAAAAGATTTAATACCTTAAACCCTTTCTAATTAAATTATAAATCTTTACTATAAATATTTATTAAATTTATATTTTTATAGGCCCTAAGTTGTCGGCAGACTTATAGGTGAAAGTATACTCTTTTAATTATAGGGCTCTTTATTTTATATTCTTAGAATAAAATCGAACTACTACCTATATAGTCCGCTTTATTAATCCCGCCCCTATGTAATTAAAAAACGTTTATTAGTTTAAGAAGGGAAGGATTTAATATATAATTAATATTAAATTTATTAGCGATTAAAATTATTTATCTCTTACTACCTTATTTATCTATTTATTTATTATTTTATAATTTAATTATATAGTAACGCGGAAATTAACCGCCTCCTACTTCTAAACTTTACTATTATTTATATCGAAGAAGTAGTATATAAACTTTTCGGCCTCTAGGAATTTTCGGGCGTTATTAACTGCGAAATACGGTAGTAGAAATATTAATCCTTTGGAGTCGCATATAGTCCTATTATAGAAAAACTCCTTTATTTTATTAAAGTAGAATAGCGGTAAGTCCTTCCTCTCTACTATAAATAGTATAAACTCCGGGTATTTCTTATTTTAATCTATTAATTTTTATTATACGTTAGAATTAAATTAATATATAATAATATAAGTTAAAATATATAATTAGATTTTCTATAACTTCTTTAGCCGGTTCGTATCTTCTTACGTTATATCTATTCTTTATAAGGCGGTTATATTATAGTCGATAAATTATTCGTCCTATTATAAAATTTATACCTGTACGCCTAGGGAATTTCGAACGGCCTTCTAATACTTATAGTATTTATAGTAGATTAGAAAGTCGGTAGTTAGGAGCCGGTTAAAAACGTTAGTTTTAAACTACTAATACCGCTAGCGGAATAGTTCTAGTAATTATTACCTAAAGCTATAACGTATTATTATTTTAAATATATTTAAACTAATATAATAATAATTACTTTTCTTACTACTATTTATAGCCGCCTTTACCTCTTCTAATTACTTTTATACTTTATTAAAGAATAGTAATTACTTATAAATAATTCCGCTGCTATAATAATATTAGAGCCCTCGTAAAACTATAATTATAATTACCGTTTTTACGAACAAAATATATATTATTATATTCTAATAGATATATTCGAATAAAAGGCAATAGCAGTTAATCCAGGCGCCGAAGAATTCGGTAATATCCTACGTTAAGATAGTAAACTATAGTAATACTTCGTTTTACTAAGTATTACTACTACTATTACAATTAATATTAATATAACTATTATAAATATTACCGCCGCTATTAACCAATCGATCCGCCGTCGTTTATATATTTATAATATTATAGAATAATTTTAAAAAAATCCGATATTCCTCCCGAATACTATACAATATATATTATATATCGTATAAATTATTAATTACCTTTGTCTTTATCCGTATATACTCTTTCTTAAACGCTATAATATTAATAATAACCACTTTACTATTATATTAGAATTAAATAATATAGAGTTTATTAAAAGCAAGATCTTCGTACGTAAACGAAGTAAATATATAGTAGTTAGCAGCGTCGAACGGCGTTTTAATAATATTATATAGTTAAATATAAACGAGGCCAGCCTTTCGTTCGTAATTATTAAGAATAATAATTATAATAATACTCCTATAGCCGGAAATTATTACTTAAAGGTAATATTTTATTACGGGTAATAGGCATTTATCGGCTTTATTAAGGATTTCGTCCGTATAGCGAATTTCGTTTAAATTTAATACCTTTTCGAATTAAAGGCGTCCGCCCCCCGCTATTTCGTATATTACATAAATTATAGCAATATTTATAATTTACCGGCGCCGGGTTATAATATAGGATACGAAATAATATATATACTAAAGGTAAATATATATAATATCTTCGCCTTTACTACAATTAGCTATTTATTTACTAAGGTTTAAGTAAAACGTATTTACTTCGTAGTAGGCGGGATCGAGCGTATTATCGAACCTTTTCCAAATTTTTATAATATAATTATAGAAAATACCTAATATTTCTTTTACAATCGTTAAAGGATAACTATAATCGACCCTATAATTACTAAATATAAAGACAGTCTTTTCGTTCTTAATATTAAAAATTAATTATTAATTTCGAAAGATATTATATTTAATTAAGTTTCTAACTACGCCTAAATTAATATATTCCTAGATTGCCTCTTATAGTAGGCCGAAGAATTCTAGTTGAATATAGTAAATATTTATTTATATTTAGTAATTATTATATAAGTCGGCGCCGTCTTCTTTATTACTACTATTATTACTAATAGCTTTTCGGCGGCTACTTTCCTTAAGCGTATACGTAATAGTTACTACTATCTATTTCGAAAGAATAAAGTATTATAAAATATTATTATTTTTAATAGAGTTATAAATAGTTAGTATAAAGATATAGTCTAATTAAATAGTTAAATACTCTAATAGAATAATATTTTCTTATAACGGGTTATTATTACCGAACTTATACTTCGGCGCCTACCCCCTTTACGACCGCCTATAGGGGCTAGTATTAAGTTCGAGGGTAATAGGGTTATTACTATTATTTATTTAAATATCGCTATCTTCGTCCTATACGTTATTACCTTTATTACTGCTTTATAGTAGTAGGGTATAGTAATATATCTGGGGGAAGAATACGTAGAAAAGAATATATAATTATTTATTAATTTAGGCTAAAGTATAATAGGGAATTATATATAACGAGCGAAGCTTTTAGCGGCCCCGGTCTTCGATAGTATTTACTACGGGGGGTAGTAATATATCTATATTTATATAAACGTTATTTTTAAAATTGAAATATACTTTATAGTCGGGAATCTAATTAAAATTATTTTTAACTATTATAAGAGATTTAATAAATTTTAGAACCGAATCGATATTAAAAAAGATTGTAGACGGCTTTTAAATAGTAGTAATTATATTATAGAAGTATTCGAAATAGAGCCGGGGAGGGACGCTACCCTCTTTCGACCCTTTAAATACTTATTATAAATTAAATTTATTAGGGTATTACCGGCTTAAGAATTTAATATATTCGCTCTTTAAAACCCCTAGTAGTTTGGGGCCTAAAGGAACTATAGTCTACGGCTCCTCTTCGGGCTAGCCGTAACTTTTCTATTATTCGGCCCTTAAACGTTATAAATTATTATTAGCGTAATAATAGGGGTAAGTATCTTTACCCTTTTATAGCCGCCTGCCTAATAATATTTTAGTAATATTTTGTAAATTATAATAACTAATATTAACGCCGGGGTCTTTATACTTAAAATATATATATTCGGCGTTATATTCTTATTCGTAGGATTCGAATATACAATTTAATAATATTTATAGTTTTATAGTAAATTTTGTTACAACGTTGGTAAATAGTAGCAGTTATATTATTATATGCGGGTATAGTAGTAGATTTTATACCTTAGGCGGTATACGCGGCATTTAGTATAGAAGGGCGCTATTATTATAAATATTATTATTACCTATTCTATATCGGCCTTAATATATATTACCCTTCTTATTATTATTATTATTAATATAGCCCGGAAGGTTAGTAGTAATATTTTATTATTATTTATCGATAGGATCCTTATTATTAAAGTACTATAATTTTCGTAGTTTTTATTAAGGTTCTTTTAGTAGTATAGAGAAATTCGGCTATTTATAGATATCGTCGGATTAATTCGTACTTTTATATATTGAATTATTAATATAATTTTATTAGTAAAAGAAACTTCTTATTCTACTCCTACTATAGAAGGCGTATATTTTTACTATATACCGGGTTTTCTTCTTCTTCTATTTAAAATTACTTATCTTCTTCTACCTCCTTTATTCTTATTAAAAGATTTACCCTTAGGCTATTCCTTAATAAACGTATAATAATTAGGGTATTTGAGTTATAAGTATTATTATTAGAATTATTACTATTGTCGATATTAAAGAGATAATTATTATAATCGGAATTACTATATTCGTTCTTAAAATAGTTATTACCGTTATATAGGATATAATTTTCGGTATTAGCAGAGGGCACTTCTATATTTAGATTTATACTAATAATATTAGTCGCTAAGGGTTTTCTATTACTATTACCATCTATAAATATATTTACTTTATTTATATAAGATAAATTAGAGAATTATAGGAGTAATTCTTCTAAGACGTTTAGCGGCTAGGCTATTATTCCTATTATTATTATTAATAATATTATATATATTAATTAGGAATTAGGTAGTAGAAAATATAATAATTGAGGGAGGATAATTTAAGGGCGCAATATATTTATAGTTGGTACTTCGGGTATAATATTTATATATAGGATAAGGTGTAACGAAGGGTCGACGTTAATATTAATTTAAGCGTCGAAGGAATTTAATAGAGTAAAGGGCTAGTATTATTTAAATATCGGACGTATTAGTATTTATTATAGTAGTTATTACCTTTTAACTATATATAGGATAAAGCGTAATAAAAGGTCGATAATATTAACTTAAATATTAAAATTTAGTAGAGTAGGGAATTAGTATTATATAAATATCGGACGTACTAATATCTATTATAATAATTATTACTTCTACCTCTCGGCTTTTTTTTTATCCCTATATTTTTATAATAATTAGCGATTTTGTTTTTTAGTTTTTTCTTTCTTTTTTAACATTAAGAGGGGAGGACCGGGAGGTCTATTACGATTACGCCCTTTCTTAGCCTACTCTATTATAAACGTTTAAATAAAAGCGATAGAAAATTACTAAGAAATAATTAAAGATATATTTATTATTCTAAATAGGTAAAGAATAATATTATATTATAGTAAGGAATAATAAGGTTCTTAAGCATTAGGAAAAAGGGGTTTGAAATTTATATATATAGGGTTATATTTATAAGTTTTGCTATAGTCTACTAAATATAGTTGGTTACCGATTATAATACTAAATTTAGAAGATTCTTATACTATATTATTAACTAGCCTACTTCTATATTTAATAATTAATAATATTATAAATTAAAAGAAAAAACCTTCGCGAAAAATAAATAAATTATAATTATTGCAACCTCCGATATTTAAATATATATAATAATAATAAAATAGAAGAGCCGAAGGATAGTAGGTAGTTAATAAGATGTATTAAGGTGGTTAGACCTAGCCGTAGGACTAAGAAGTAAATATATTTAGAATTAATAGAAAAACGGAAATCTAATAGTAATCCCTAGCCTAAACTTAACGTAGGGGTACTATATATTATAATAAATATTACCGATTTCCTAAGTAGAATAAGTATTCTAATTATACGCTCGGGGGAACTTAATTACCGAAAGATATATAATATATATAATAGTATCTATATTAACGAAGTTTTTAATTATATACACTATACCTAGGTCAATCCTAAACGCCTTATACTAATTTATTATAAATTCTAATTTATTACCGATTTTCACTTAGAGTTTACCTTTAAGAATAAAAACGAATTGCGTCTAATTTTTATTAATATTTATAGTAATAGTTTAATTAGTATAGATAATTATATTTTAATATTAAACGCCCTTAACGATTGGGACTACAAACTTTTATAAGAGGAAGGTTCTAGACTAGGCTATAGAAGAAGGGGTTAATAATTAATATAGTAATAATTTATATTGTAGAAAATTATTTATTAAAGGGTTTAATAATATTTAATTTAAATTAACTAAGCGCTATCTCCTACTCTTTTAAATTATATATATTTACCGATTAAACCTTGCCGGCCAATATAAATAAAATTGTAACCACTATTATAATTAGAGCTATTTATTATTATTACTATAGAATTATTATTATTCTATTTACTTAAATATTATTAGGGTCCTTTAGCGACGGTCCTTACTCCCGGCGGTAGTATATATATAATTATATTATAAAAGTTAGTTAGTTTTACGCAATTTCCGGTAGCGGATATTTTCTAAGTCTTCTTCTATTATACCCTCTATTACATTTTATATTAATTATTAAAAATTATAATTCGGTTGTAGGCTCGGTCGGAGGAAGAGGAGAATTAGATATTTTTTATCTTTTAGAAGATTAAATATATTCGAGCGAATTTCGGTCCCTCTTTTAAAGTCGGAATATTAAATTATTAAATATAGTTTAATTTAAGCGTAATATAAATTATATATAGGTAGGCTTAGTCGGAGGAAGAAGAGAATCGGGTATTTTTTATTTCTTAGAGGATTAAATATATTCGAGCGAATTTTAATCCCTTTTTCGAAGTTGGAGTATTAAACCGTTGGATATAATTTAATTTAAGCGTAATATAAATTATATATAAATAGGCTCGGTCGGAGGAAGAGGAGAATCGGGTATTTTTTATTTTTTAGAAGATTAAATATATTCGAGTGAATTTTAGTCCTTCTTTCGAGGTCGGAGTATTAGACCGTTAAATATAGTTTAATTTAAATATAATATAAATTATATATAAGTAAGAATAATTATAAACGTAGAAGTATATTAAGTAATACCTTATAATGCGCTATATTTTTAAGGGATATTTAATATATTAAATTATATTAAATTCGATTACCTTAGCTTCCCCCGTATTTACCCTTCCTATAGGCTATACGGTTAAATACGGGTATAACCGTTTTTAAATTCTTCGCCGGATAGATTAATATAGGGGGGAAATATAATTCTCTTTAATTTCGATTTATATTATTTTATTTCAATTAATAAAAAAGATTCTAATATTTAATTACTTCAATAAATATCCTAATTCGCGGACGCTATTATTAAAGCCGCGAAAATATTATAATAGTTGGCTTCGACGTTCGAATTACCCCCTTCGGTCTCCGATTCTATTGGATAATTGAATTAGTCCTTCGATTTAAAATATATTATTATATTTAATCTATTAATCGAAATTAATAACGAACGCCGCTTTAGAACCTTTATTAACTATATTAACCGATATTAATAGAATTTCTTAGGTAAAGAAGTCTAGGGGATTATTACTTATAATAAAGAAGATATTTTATTATATACGTTCGTAAAAACTTTAAAAAAAGAATTCGCATATATATTATATACCTAAATAGAAATTATTATTCTTATTACTAGTATGCCTAAAGATAACGAATTTATAGTAACGAAATTTAAAATTAAAAACGTTATCGGATAAAAAGCTTATATAGCCTCTTCGCTAATAAAGTAGACCGAATATATATACTATATATTCGTTTATTTTATTTATAAGAGGATTAGTAAAATATATAATATTATAGAGGGATATAGGAATAAGAAGTACTATTAATTACTTAAAATCGAATTAATTCCTAACTTTAGGCCTACGCTACCTCCTTCTTCTATTAACTTCTATAAATTCTACAAGGACTATATTGCGTACATCTATAGGAAAACTATATATTAGGATTTACGCTAATTCTATAATAGGATAGTAATTTAAAATAATACTTAAATAGCTTTAAATATTTATAATTAGTTATTAGAGAATATATTTAACGGCGTTACGGGTCTATAGGTTATTCTACGTACTATTTTAATTAACGATATAAAGCAGCAAATTACTATTTATATCAAATTTATTAGGTTACTAATTAAACCTTTTAATAATATTATACCCGATAGGCGCCGGGTATATTTCGCTGAACATACCTTTTATTAATTTAAATACAGTAAAATTTTATATATTTTAACAATTATTAATAGGGAGGGTTTCAGTTACTAATTAGTTAATAAATTTATATCGAAGATGAAACGGGCTATTAAGTACGTAATTTAGACTTATACCCTATATATAATTTCTATCTATATTTTTCTAAAAATACTATTCTTTAAATAATCGTTTTATACCCTAAATAGCTATCTTACTCATTAATTTTTAAATAATTATAACCTAAAATTTATACCTTACTCTTCTATAAATAACTTCGCAACCGCTCTCCCTATTTCTAACTACAATATAAAGTCCATACCTTATTACTATATAAATAACTTCGTAATTACTATTAATAACTTCGCTTAATACTTTACTTTTATATTCAACTTCTTTAAAACTTTAGCCAAATTATTATATTACGTATCCGAAACTACCGGGCCGCCTATCTTCTATAACGCGCGTAATAACTATTTCCTTGTCTTATACGGCTATTAATAAAATTATTAAACGGACTTAATATATCGAAGATAAGCTTTATATATTAAAATTAAACCGCTATAATAACCTAGCAATTTAAAACTATTAATAGCCCCGATTCGCAACGTCGTTCTTTATCCTTAATTTAAATACTTCTTAATATAATAACTTACCTACTCCTCTTTATAGGGTAATTACGTTTCCCTTATCTACGAAATAATATCCTCCTACTTATTAAATTAATATTATAGAATAGATTAGGCGCATTTAAATTCCGCTACATCCGAAGAATTAATTATATATTATTATATAAAGAATAATATTACCTTCGTAGTAGTAATCTAATTTAGTAAGTGACTAGGAACGAATTTAATTCTAATAATTAGGGAGTTTTTTCGTTTTAACGATTTAAAATCTTCGAAATCTTTATTATTATATTATTCTTATACTTTATAGCTAAATAAGGATAAGAAATCCCGTACCTAATCTTTTTTAATATAGTTAAGGACACTACTATTAAAGTACTATAAGTAATATTATCGTTAGATATAAGGAAAAATTATATTAAAAATATTAATAAATTAGGGGTTATTATTAATTATAATAAGTTAGGGGTAAGGGATTTTAAAGTCGTAAGCCGCGCTTTTAATACGTTCGGCGAAGAAGGTAAATCTATCCTCCCTCTTATTATTAAAGAACGCCTAAAAAATTAGTAGTAAAGTCTTTTCTAATATAATAATTATACTCTATACGAAGGGGAAGTTCCAATAATTAGTTTTATATATTACGCCGATTAATAAAATATATAAGAATTTACTTTATATATTATACTAGAGGCTACTAATTTAGAATATATAATATAATATAAGTATATTATTATTATCTTCTTCTAGGAAATAGCTTTAAAATATAAGAATATTACTTCGATAATTTTCCTCTAACGTTTTAAGGAGGGTTTAAATATTATTATTATATTAGGTATCGGAGAATAAAATATTAAAATCGATAATAAAATTAGATAAATTGCCCTTATAAAATAAAAAAATATTGAATACGGGAAGAAGGGACGTAGGAGTAAATTTATTTTTATTAAATTTATTAGAATTAGAATCGGGTATAGGAGGAAGGGACGTAGGAATAAATTCGTCTTTACTAAATTTATTAGAATTAGAATCGTTATAGAAATCGATAAAGGGTAGGGGTATTTTAAAAGTATTTTTATCTTTTTATAGGCTTTCTTTCCCCTATTATTCGGCTACTTCTTATTATTTAATTACTTCTTATTATTCAACCTCCCTTTATTATTCGGCCGCCTTCTATTATTTAATTACCTCCTATTATTCAGTTACTTCCTATTATTTAGCCTCTTTTTATTATTCGACCTTCTTTTTTTATTCGATTTCCCTTTATTATTCGACTTCCTTCTATTATTCGGCCGCTTCCTATTATTCGACCTCCTTTTATTATTCGACTTCCTCCTATTATTCAACTCCTTTTTTTTATTCGATTTCCTCTTATTATTTAACCTCCTGCTCTTATTTAATTTCTTTTTCTTATTATTCTTCGTTATTAATATCGTCATCGACGCTTCTTAGAAATTAAAATTCTAAATATTCGGTAGGTTCTAATACTTTATATACTATATAGTATTTAATTTCTATATAATTAAATATTTCGTTTCGTTCCTAAATTTATACCTCCGCCGAACCTAATATCTCTTCGACTAAACCCCTTATTTCGTCTAAAACTTATTATAATAACCGTATTATAAAAGCTAATTAGTTTTATATATTTTATAGTAGTAGACGTTTTTTAAATTTTCCTCTACTATATTTTATACTAATTATTAAAGGTTATAATTTAGCTATAGGTTCGGTCGGAAGAAGAGGAGAGTCGGATATATTTTATTTCTTAAAAGGAATTTATATTTCCGCCGAACTTAATATTTCTTCGGCTAAACCCCTTACTTCGTTTAAAATTTATTATAATAACCGTATTATAAAAACTAGCTAGTTTTATATATTTTATAGCGGCGGATATTTTCTAGGTCTTCCTCTACTATATTTTATATTAATAATTAAAAGTTATAATTCGGCCGTAGGTTCGGTCGGAGGAAGAGGAAAATCGGGTATTTTTTATTTCTTAGAGGATTAAATATATTTGAATAAGTTTCGGTCCCTCTTTCGAAGTCGGGGTATTAAACGGTTAAATATAGTTTAATTTCCTTTATAATTCGGGGTTAATTCGGCTAGTATATTATTATTAAAATAATTAATATTATTATTATATTATTAAAAAGGAATATTATTAAATAACTTCTAAGAATAAATAAATAAAAACTATTTATATTATATATTTAGTAATTAACCTAATAAACAAATCCGGCCCGGTTATATCGATTTATATTAGTCGCTTATTTATAATATTACTTACAACTTTATTCTATATTATATTATTAAGAAAACGTTATAGGAGAATCCTAATAATTTACTCTACGCTATAGCGTTTTTTTATATTTTAATATATATAATTCTAATTGAACTATATTAATATAAATATTATTTAAATATTATTTACAATAAAATATTAATAGGGTAATAGCGAAGTAATAGATTTCTAATAATTCCTAATATTATATACCTCTAAGCGAATACGAACCCGAACTTTTATAATTAGAAAAGCAATAATATATATAAAGTAGTCCTAACCCTTACAATTACAAAAGCAATAATATATATAAGGTAGTCCTAACCCTTATAATTATAAAAGCAATAATATATATAAAATAGTCCTAACCCTTACAATTAGAAGTAATAATATATATAAAATAGTTCTAACTTTTACAATTATATAAGTAATATATATAAGGCAATCCTAACCCTTACAACTATAAAAGTAATAATATATATAAAACAATCCTAACCCTTACAACTATAAATAATATATATAGGGCAATCCTAACCTTTACAACTATAAAAGCAATAATATATATAAAGTAGTCCTAACCCTTACAACTATAAAAGCAATAATATATATAAAGTAGTCCTAACCTTTATAATTATAGAAATAATAATATATATAAAATAGTCTTAACCCTTATAATTACCGGCAACCTAATTAGCCAATCCGCCTAATTGTATTAATTTATATCGATCGCTTATTTATAATATTACTTACAAATTCAATTATTTGCGCTATATTAATTAGTAAATAATATAGAGGAATTATACGAATTTTTTCTATCCTATTAATCTTTTTTTATTCCGGTATACGTAATTCTAATAATTATAATTTTATTTTAATTTCAAAATACTTTAAAGTAATCTTAACCTTTATAACTAACTTAGTTAGCTATTATCCGCCTAATCGTATCGATTTATATCGGTCGCCTATTTATAATACTACTTATAACCTCAATTTACGCTATATTAATTAACAAATAATATAAGGGAATTACACAAATCTTCTCTATCCTATAAATTTTTTTTCATTCCGGTGTACGCAATTCTAACAATTTTATTTCAATTTTAAAGTACTTTACGATAAAATATCGTAATTAACGAGTATAAAAGTAGGGTAGGGACTCGGGTCCTCCAATAGGATTATAGCTTACTAGGTAGGAATTAATAGGATTGTAGCTCACCGGGTAGGAACTAATAGGATTAAATGTTACGAAATACTAAGCCCGTTCCGAATATCTAAAATCCAAGTCGTAATAGCCAAATGGCTTACTAATAAAGGGGTTTTTCTAAATAATATAAATTCTATTCTATTAAATAAAGGTTTTTTAATTAATTATAAAAGAATTAGGGTTAAAGAATAGTATTTTAAAAATAATTATAATTCTAAGAGGAGCTCTAAGGAAATTAATTATAATAATATACTTTAAATTATTTTTTAATATATTTTTAATCTCTATATTTAATTATCCGCTAATATTATTATTATCCCTACTATTATTATTAAAATTAATTATAATATTATTATTATTAATTTATTTAATTTAGTCTAATTCTTTTAATATCTTTAAAAAAATTAATTATATTATTTTAATAATATATTCCATTTTTTTAAAAGCTATTTTGAAGACTTTTTTCTTATTTATTTTTATTTAAAATTAAACTTTTAAATCTTCAAATTAATTTATAAAATTAATAGCGCTATAATTAAATATTTATACTACGCGTACAATAGGGTATATAATAGTATAGAAAATATTATTATCGGCTAAATAAATAGTATTAATAATAAAGGCTTTAGTAATTTATAAAGGTATTAATTTGAGAAACTCTATTTATACGGACTTAAAATTCTATTTATATAGACTCTTAAAAAGAATTTTAAAAATTTCCTAATAAAGGCAAAGGGGTATAAATATAGGAGTAAGCTTGGAATTTTTAGTTTTTTTTTCTACTTTTTATATTATTTTTATTTTATTAAAAAGTATTTTATAAGGTTAGAAAAGAAGAAAAAGATTAAAAAAATTAAAAAGTATTAAGATAATATTAATAATAGAGTAAATCCTAAGTTCTAAAAGTATTTATATTTTCGGGTAAAGTGTATTAAATCCATTCAAAATCTACGAATAAAATAATATTATTTTTATCCTTATACGAATTCGTTTTATAAACTTATTTTTAATATTAAAATTTTCTAGTCCGTACAAATAGAGTTTTAAATCAAACCGTACCTATATAGAGTTTTATCTTTTAATTTCAATAATAATTTTAATTTTTTTATATAGTGAATATTAGTTCGGATACAAGGCTTTAAAGATAGAAAGATAAAAGGAAAAACTATACTTTCGAGGTTGCATTATAATAGGGAGTAGTCTATGCGTTACAAAAATAATATTATTAGAACCGTCTCGTTGAGACGATTATTAATACACCTTTACTTTTATTATATTATTATTAATTAATTAAATTCGAATAAATATAAGGTTAAAATTAAAAAAAGGAAAAAACTTAACCCTACCCCCTCGAGGCTGCATTATAGTAATAAATAGCCCGTACGTTATAAAAGTAATACTATTAGAATTGTTTCGTTAAAGCTATCCTCTATATATATTTTTTATATTTATATAAATTATATTAGCCTTTAAAATATATAGTATTTAAAAGATAGAAATTTTATTATCGATAAAGTAATACCTTTGAGGCTAGATTTTAATAAGGAGTAGTCCGAACGTTTTAGGAAAAGTATTACGAAGATAGTCTTGAAAAGGCTATTTTTAATATATACTTTTTTATATTTATATAATTTTTCTCTATTTAAATATTACGGAAAAGGCTTTAGGAAAAAGTAGAATCTTTTATATAAAAATTATTATTAAATTTAGAAATATTTAAAATAGTTATAGATTTCCTCTTACTTTATTTGTAAAGACCTATATTTTATATAGGGTAAGAATAAATTAAATTCGTAATAAAGGCGTTTATAATAGAAATTAATTATAAATATAAAATAACGGATACTAATTCTACCGGCCTTAATTTATATATTACTATACTTTCGACGGAAGTACAACCTTTTCCGATTCGGAATTTACCGGAAATAACGACGAACGAAAGGGTAATACAAGCGGTTCCTAATACGACGAAGAAATATATAATTTTATTATATAAAATAACTTTAACGCCCGTATTAATATACCTAATAAAGTTAGTACTTTATTAGTTCCTATTTCCTTAGGGAGTATTAGGTAGGAAGTAGCCGATAGATCGAACGAAGTTGAAATTTTAAACTAAATTTACTTAGTATTAATTTCGTACGGGTAATATAATTATTATATTTAAAATTAATATTATAAAGGATAGTTTAAAGCTAATTTATTTCTAGCGTTTTAAAGCGGAAACTTTATTAACGAAGTTAAAAGTAGGTTTAGAGTTAGGAATTTAATTTTTAGACGAAATTAAGGTTACTTTTTCGGACGCTAATAATGTCCTAAAGATTTTTAAATAAATTAAGTCCGTTAATAACTTTAAAGTGGGGTAATAAATCTTAAATCTTACTAAATTAATATATAATTATTATAAAGTACTAAACTCTTTAAAATAAATCCCGTAGAAATTAAAATAAATCTTATAGAAATTAAAATAAATTTTATAGAGGTTAAAATAAATTTTGTAGAAGTTAAAATAAATCCTATAGAAGTTAAAATAAATCCCGTAGAAGTTAAAATAATTCCTATAGAAGTTAAAATAATTCTTATAGAGGTTAAAATAAATCCTATAGAAGTACCGAATTTATTAAATCTTTTAAAGTATTAATAAAGAATAAATTAATTAAAATTAATTTATATTAGAAGTATTACCTTCGCTACTATTTTTATTAAATTTATAATAATACGTTACTATATCCCTTATCCCTATATAAAGGAACTTCGTAGTATCCCCCAATTTACTAATAGCCTTTTAATTTATAATTATTACTTTTAATATATTATTTATAATATTTAATAATATATAATAATTCTCTCTAACCCCGTCTTAAACTTTAATAACCGATTCTTAGAGGGTTTAAATAGCTACCGTAGTACTTTACTTTAAATTCTTTAATTTATCCCCGAATACTTAATCTATTCGAATTATATTTAATTTAATTTTATTTTAAATTACTTTCTCTACTCTTACTTCTATATTTTTAATTATCTTTTTATAAAACTTTTCGAATAATTATATTCAATCCGATATTTTAATAAAGTTAATAATTATTTATATAGAGAGTTAGATGTAAGTATTTTAAAAATTGTAGTTAATAATATTAAATTTCGATATTAGGTTCGTATAATTCGAATTACCGGTCGAATACTAAACGATTTCTATACCTAAATATAAATTAATATAAATCTATTAAAAGCGTCTACTAAATATATATTGAGGGTAATATATATTTGAAAGTAGTAGTAGTAATACCGGTAATAATACCGATTTATATAAAGCCGAAGGGACTAACTATTTAAAATATAATTTATCGTTGGTAAATATATTCTTTTCTATTCTATATTACAATTCTAATTACCTTAAGCTATTCTTTATAAAATTAATTTAAAATTTACCCCTTATTTTTAATAAAGACGCGTACAATAATTATTATACTTTTTTATAATAATTATATAAGTAAATTATATTTAAAGGCTCTAGCGTACGGTCTAAAAAGTATATTTTTCCTAGTATAATATTAAATTAAAACTTCTAATATTCCTAAGAGTAAATATTGTTAATTTCGAACTATATAGTATAATAAAGCTACTTTATATCCAAATATAGTATATAAGATATTATCGACTATTTAGTAAAATAGGTAAGTATATACTTAATAATATAATTCGTTTATTATTCCTTAAATAGTAGTTAGAAGTATAGTATTAAATTTAGTTCGCCGGGTTTAAAGTTAGGTATCGGCGTTAGTAGATTAAAAATACCCGACCGGATGTATAATTATAAATAAACGCCCTTATTTTTAGAAGAGTTATATAGGAGTAGAGTAGTAAGAATAGCTGTTTAAATCGAAGGGTCGGAACCTTTTAAAATAGTAAACGTAAATAGATTATTAATATATTATTAAAAATATAATTAATAGGGTTAAGATATATAATCTTTATAAAATAATTAAATATATTTAAGGCGGAATATAACGCTTACAAAAGTAGGGTTATAACTACTAATTTTTATAATTATAAAGGAGAGATCCTTAAGGTTTAATAATAGAATATATAACTTCTATTAACATTTATATTAATATAATACTTTTAATTAAGGGGATTGAATCTCCTTATAATATCCGGCGGTAAGTATAAATTATTAATAATTTATATATATTAATTAAATATAATCTTTAATTCTTTAACGAATTTAATCCGTTTAATTTTTTTAAACCTTCTTTTCTACAAAATATTAGGCCCTTCCTCTATAAGGCGGGGCTTCTTCCGTAATAGTCCCGACTTTACGCTATTACTCTTATTATTTTTCTAATTATTATTGCTACTATCGTTATTACTACCGTCCTTACTATTACTATTACTATCGCTATTACTACTATTAATATTATTATTATTATAAATATTATTAATTAAATTGTACGTCGGCTATTCGTATAAGTTAATAAAGGTTTATATTATTTAGCCCGAAGTAGTTAGAGCGTATATTAATTATTCGCCTAAATTAATTAAATTTTAAATGAATTAATAGAGCTTAATAGCGTACGCGTAATTTAAAATTATTTTACTTCGTAATAATTTACTTCTATATATTTATTATTAGCTTCGCTAGTATATTCCGGGTAATTTCTTTTAAGGGGATTCGTACTACTTATAATATTTAATTAATATAGAGCTATTCGGTTTTACCGGACTTATTTACGACTTAAAGCCTATCTATTATTTAAATAATAAGGTTTAACCGAAAGGATATATAGAAAACTAAATCTAATATTTAATATATTTATTTACAATCCTTAAAAGAATTAGAGTATTCGTAGGGGTAAAGTATAATAATATTAGAAGGTAGCGTAAAAAGTAATTTCGTCGGTTAAAACCTTTCGGTTGTAAAATTTTAATTTATTTATAATATAAGCCTATTCGCTACCTAAATAGTAGGGCTTAACCGAAAAGATATATAAGGAATTAAATTTAATATTTAATATACCTATTTATAATCCTTAAAAGAATTGGGAATAAAACGATTATTTAATTTCGCTTACGACCTTAATCGGCTCGTTTCTTAAATAGGGCGGTATTATATATCGAAGAAAATAAAAAAATAAAAAGGGCAAAGTTAAATCGCTTTCTATTATAATATAAATAGATAGGATTAATTTTAGTAATTATAATAGTAATAACCCGGAGAGGGAGACTATATCCGATATAGAAGAGTCGTTTTAAACTATATTATATAATATAGGATAATTATTAGAACGGTAGTAAGTAAAGAATACGGCTCGATATCGATCCATTCGTATATAAACTCTATAATATATATTATATAATAATACCTATAGTAATTTCGGAGTATTAATATTACTATTTAATATTCTACTATATAAGTACTTATACTAATTATTAATATAGTACCTACTACGTCCGTATATAAATTATAAGGTATAAAGTCGGTAAAGATCCTATTAAATCGGACCTATATAATTAATACGCTAAAACCTATTTTTATTTACCGGGTAGGGAAGTAAAACAATATCCCCTAAATATAATAATATTACTACTTAATATTATAATATATAACTATTATATTAATTTATTAATATTAGTAATATATATAATAACTAGGGTTGGAACCTATTTATTACTTACAGCTAAATTTAGAACGATTAAACTATTTATATACATTAAATAGGTTTTACCCGCGGACAATATAAACTAATAAATATAAATATTCGGTAGCGGTATATAATACCTTATAATTAAATTTAAATAATTAGACCGTTTATACGTACCGAATAGGATTTACCCACGGGCGCCGTAAAGCTAATATATATATACCGTATTAATTCGGGGTATACGTTTTTAGGATCCGAGGAAATCTAGTAATATATATAGAAGTAGATTATAGAGTTCAGTATCGTTAATTTCGTAATATTTTCTAATATTTCGAAATAAATAATAATAATCCCTATTTTAGAATATTCGAACCTAATAAGGAGGGGATTTAAGTACGAATATTTATTAAAATATTAATAACCTTAATACAATAAGTACGAGGATGCTCTAATTATTATATAGATTCCGACGGGTAAATACTAATTTTTTACAAAATTTAAATCTAGATTTATTTTAATATTAGACAAATTCGTTTATTTATATTAATAAAGCCCGTAATTACATATATAACGTTATAATAGCGCTATATAGAAAGTTACAATAATATTTTAACTACTTTTAAGGATCCAATAGGTAAAATAATTTTTCTAAAATTAAAATCCAAATCGCTTTTACTTTTTTACTCTTATATTTTTTAATATCGAACCGGCTTAATTATTATTTACTCCTTAACGCGCTACTAGACTTACTATAATAATTATACTATTTATTCGCTTAATTATATAACCTACCCCAATTAGGAAATAATTTCTACTTATAATTGCTAATTACTAGCCGAATAAATTAATATTATTACTATATCCTATTTAATAAGGTTATATACGTATTGTAATTAATAAGTAGCCGTCGGAGAGGCTTATTAAAACCGGGGACGACAGATTCGGGCTAAGTTCCCCGCCTAGTAAGTATAAAAACGAGTTTTAACGTATTAATTATATAAGTTAGGACTAACGGGATATTTAATAGTTTTTAATATTGTACGTAAATTTATTAAGTATAATAAATATTATGCTATTAAGCGGATAAATATTATATATAGTAAATTATTAAAGTCTAACGGTCGGTAATTTATTAAAAGAATATATAGCTAAGTTAAATATAAATATAAACTTTATTCGTTTGGATATAATATTTATCGGTTAGTTTAATACGTTTAATACTTTATATTTTGAAAAAATTATCGGGTATTTTTTCTTAAAGTTATAAATGTTTTATTATATATTAAATAGGTAATAAAATCCACCTATTTATTATATACTACCGTCTACCGCCTTTATCTTCAATAACCTTATTATATATAATATTATTATATATACTTAATATTATAACGTTCCCTACTTAAACCTACCCTATTAAAAATAAGGATTTAATTAATTTATTTTATAATTAGACGGATATAGATTTAAATATAAGGATAAGTAATATAACGCCTACGCCGGGAATATATTAGTACGGGTGCGAAATAGGGTAATATTTATTACCCCGATTACTTTCTATATTATACGTTTAAAAGCCGCCTATACCCCGCTCTACGACTAAATTACTTTATATTCGCTATTTATATTATTTTTATTTCTCCTAACTTATATTATCCGCTTATTAAAACGTTAAATCCATTTTATTACTTATAAAAAGCGATAGTAAGTATTTTAATATATATTTTCTCACTTCCTATTTAAATAAATAACGTTCTCCTATTTAATTTATATTAAAGTTTAAAGCTATATCTTTCGTTATCGATTCAATTAGACTTTTAGTAGGGAAATCTCTTTACTTCCCGTTTAAACGAATAGTATTCTCCCATTTAACTTATATTAACGTTTAAAATTATATCTTTCGTCGCCGATTCGATTTAAACCTTTAATATAGAATTATTATCGGTTTTGCGCGCCCTCTAATAGAAAATATAATTTTTTAAATTATAGTAGTCTAATAATATAGTTTTTAAACCGACCCCCGAACCTTAATATATTTTAACCGTCGCCGACGACCTAATCTTCTTTTATTTACCTAATTTAATTAATATAGCCGACGCCTATAATATAATTATAACTCCTTTTTAATAAATTTTAACCGGCGCCTATACCCCGGCTTTTTCTTATTTACCTAATTTAATTAACTTAGCCGGCAATTATACCCCAATTATATATCCTCTTTAATAAACTCTAATTGGCGCCGATAAAATACTAATATTATTAATTAATGTATCCGGTACAAATATATATAATAATAGCGACAAAAATACCCTTAAGACCTATACTACTTCCCTTACCAATTTTCCTACTCCTAATAATAATTATAAATATAATAACGAATAGGATTATATATATTAAAATATATAAATTCTTAAATTAAATTATATATAATTAATAAATATTTATAGGATAAAATTGAACCGTTATATAATATTCCTAATTAAAAGTTTAAAGAAAAGTTATAGGAAGAAGCCCGTTATAATTTTTAAATATTCTTACTTAAATTATTATACGTATAATCTATAATATTTATATTAATTCCTATTCGGAATATACCCCTTATAATCTATAAATACTATATATATAATATTAAACGATTAAAAGCAATTATATACGTTATAAGAACCGTTAAATATAAAAAAATATTATATAAGAAGTAGCATTTTAGTATCCTCCGCGCTAACTCTAATAAACCCGATAGTAAACCCTATTAACTTTATATTTTATAATTCGAACCTACTACTTTCCTTCGGTCTAATATATACTATATTCCGCAAACGTATTTTTTTCGCAATATAATTTTATAATTATATATTATAGGTTCGGGTAAAAATACTATACTTTACTTTAATTTCCGCCGAAGTAAACGAAACCAATAGGAAAATATTTTATACTTCGGGCTACTAAATAAAGAGGCTTAAATAATTAATACCGATAAAAATTATTTTAATTTCCTACTTAATCCTATCTAATTAATAAATATAATAGAATACGTTATCGATTTCAATTACCCGAATTATATATAAATAATCGAATATTTTACGAAGGAGATCGGTAATTACCCTATTTATATAAATACCTTCTCGGAATTATACAATAATAATATATATTTAAACTATTTAATTACCTTTTATATAAATAATAGTATAATAGTTTTAAAATTTCCGAAGCAATCTATATTAAAGAACCTAATATAAATTTAGGGGAAGTAATTTATAAATCCTCTATTAGAAGTATTAATAGAAGAACCTATAAATAAATTAGTAAAATAATTTTTATTCTATCGATAAATTATTAATTAATTATTTATAAATATTATTCCGGTTATAGTAAATTTAGAAGAACCCGAACCCAAACGCAAAAAAGTAATTTCTTTATCCGGTATATAAAAGCCTTTCGCCCTTCTCACTAATAATCGTCTAATATATTACTATATAATAATTAAAACGGCTAATATATCCGATATCGAATATTTTCAAATTTAGAAAGAAAAATTAATAAAAGAATTAAATAAATTAATAAAAGAATTAAATTATATAAATAATAAATTATATATTTTAAAATATAGTAGGGGAAATAAAGGGGAAGGCGAAATATAATATAATTAATAATTTCCTTACCCCCGAAGGGATTAAAATTTTAAAACTTTAATATTATATAATATATATAATTTTTATAATATATTTAATTTACTATTACAAATTCTTAACTATTATACCTAAATTCTTAAATATTATATAATAATCGTAAGTAATCTTATATAATTATTAAATAGAAAAGGATATAGTAAGCGAAGGAGTATAATTATCTACGGAAATAATTTATTCGGTATTTACCCTATAAATTACTAAATTTTCCTCCGGTTAAAATAAAAAAACGGGACGAATATTATTCGGAACCATATTTCCCTATAAATTAAAATAGTATATTAAAATCTTTTTATTTATATTAGAATAAAGCGATATAATTTTTATTAGAGTAAAATTTATTTAATATTATAAAATCCTTTTATTTTAATAAGAGTAAAATCTATTTATTTTTATTAAATAATAGGAATTTAGGGAATAGTTTTAGAATTAACGCCTACCCGCCAAAATATAAAAATAATAGTATTCTATTTAAATAATATTATAATAATTAAAGTCTTAATATATTTTAGGGTATAAGCGGGTAAATAATAATATTATTATATTAGTAAATATAAATATAGCGGAATATAATATAAATRATATAATATAAATTTATAGGGGTAGTTCGGGTATATATAGTTTGGATTACAACTACTTCCGCAATAAATTTTACCTTTTAAATATAAATATCGGCGATTATTATTTAAAAAGCCGTTTTAATATTATAGAAGACCGGCGGGAATTTATAAAGGTGGCCGCCGGTATTAATTTAGTAGTAAGTAGAATATTAATTAAATTTCCCGAAGTTAATAAAATTTAAAGAAATTTCGAAGTTAGAAATTAATTATTTATAAAGAATTAATTTTACTTTAATAGAAGTATATAGATAAGGATATTTTATATACCTTATATTTAAACAACGATTAATACAATTAATATAAAATAAATATATATTAAATACCTTATAAGCCCGCTAGATTTTAGAGGGTATTATTTATTCTTCTATATATAAATAAAGGTATTCTATATACCCCGTACTTAGACGACGATTAATATAATTAATATAAAATAATTATATATTAAATACCCTATAAGCCCGCTAGATTTTAAAGGGTATTTATTATATTAATTTTAATAATCCTATATTTATCCTAACGATTATAATTAGTACGCCGGGCTATCCTACCTAACTAATTATATAGTAGAAGTAATAAGCCTCCTCGATTTTTAAAGCACCTAATATCCGCTTCTAAATCCCCTTCTACTAAATTATTACCCCCTTTTTCTTCCCCTTTTTATTACTATTAATAAATTCCCGTTCCCTACTTTATAATAGCCGCCTTAATTCCCAATATATATATAATTTACGCGTACTACTATATTACTAATATTACTTTTAATAATAAAGAATTATAAATAATTTAAACTTTTTCTTAATTATTTATTCGTTAACGAATTTTTTACTTTAATAACGCCCGTTTACTTCTTTATATAACTTATACCTTAATTATTATATATAATATTTATATTAAGGGAGAACGTACTATAAAGAATAAATATAAATTCCGGCGCTAAATCGGCGCTTATATTTACTTTATTAATTATAAATTATTATTTTTATTATTACATCTTTTACGTACCTATTTAATATTTTTTCTTTTTTTTATTAAACGTTTATAATAAACCTTATAATCTTTACAATAGAATAATCCGTTATTATATTTATAATTTACTAACTAATATAAAACCCTTCGCTATAGAAATATAAGCCCGCTTAACGGATTAAGAATTATCTAATATTAATAATATTAATAAAGCGGCGGTAGCGGCCTGCTAGACCGTAATAATTAAAGCCGCCGGGGCGCTATAAATTACTTATTCGAATTACTACTATAACTACGACCTTCCTATTTAAATAACCCTTTATATTATTATAAATTAGTAATCTAATATATTAATTAAAGAAAATTAGTGTAAACCCTTCAAATATATACGCCTTACTTTAATAGACCCTATACTTCCTTTAATATTAAATACTATAGAGGCAGTTAATAATCTAGCCCCTATAACCCTTACTATTCTTAAATTTACTATAATTAAAAAGATATTTTATAATCTAATTAATAAATACTTTAATACTTTTAATATTTATTTATATCGTTTAGAAGCGAATATATATAACGAATTATTAATTATTTGTAATATAAGGATTAAACACTTCAATTCCTTCGATATTCATTTATATTATTTCGAAGTAAATATATATAACGAATTATTAATTATTCGTAATATAAAAACTAAACGCTTTAATTCTCTCAATATTTATTTAAATTATTTAGAGGCTAAATTATTTATTACTAGGAGGTTAATTAATATTATTTAAATAAATATAAATACCCTCGTTTCCACTTTTATTAATAAATTTATAGAAGAGTATAAAAAGGGTAATAACCTCTTATTAAAATTATATAGAATATAATTAATATGTAGCGATAATTATTAATATAGAATTATTCGGTAATTTTTAAATTTAAATAAATACTTTAATAAATATTTTTATTAATAAACCTATAAAAGTCTAAATTCGGGTAGATAAATTAGGGTTAGCTTTTACTAATAAACCGGCGGAGGAGAATAATTATTAATATCCGGAGATTAAATTTAAATATTTATTCTAATTATAGAATTCCGTTTAATAATACCCTCTATTATTATTTATATTCTTTTTTAATAGAAGTAAATTTATTTATAATCTACTAAAATACAAATACTCATATTTTAAAGTTATTTCGTATATAGATTTTACTAATATATACTAATTATAATAGTAACCCTTCTTCTATTATTAATATAATCCAATTTCTATTACCTAATATTAAACGTATAATATTTATTTCTAATAATTAATTCTTTACGGCCCAATCCTCCTTTTTTAACCCAAACACCTTTCTATTTAATTAATATAAAAAGATTTAATACTTTAAACCCTCTCTAATTAAATCGTAAATTTTCGCTATAAATATTTATTAAACTTATACTTTTATAAGCCCTAAATTATTAGTAGATTTATAAGTAAAAATATACTCTTCTAATTATAGGGCTCCTTATTTCGTATTTTTAAAATAAAATCGAATTACTACCTATATAGTCCGCTTTATTAATCCTGCCCCTACAAAATTAAAAAATATTTATTAATTTAAAAAGGGAAGGATTTAATATATAATTAATATTAAATCTATTAGTAATTAAAACTATTTATTTCCCACTTCCTTATTTATCCGCTTATTTATTATTTTACAACTTAATTATATAGTAATATAGAAATTAACTACCTTCTACCTTTAGGTTTTACTATTATTTATATTAAAGAGGTAGTATATAAACTTCTCAACCTCTAAGAATTTTCAAGTATTATTAATTACGAAATATAGTAATAGAAATATTAATCCTTCGGAATTATATATAGTCCTATTATAGAAGAACTCCTTTATTTTATTAAAATAGAACGGCGGTAAATCCTTCCTCTCTACTATAAATAGTATAAACTCTAGGTATTTCTTATTTTAATTTATTAATTTCTATTATATATTGGAATTAAATTAATATATAATAATATAAATTAAAATATATAATTAGATTTTCCGTAACTTCTTTAGCCGGCTCGTATCCTTTTATATTATATCTATTCTTTATAGGGCAATTATATTATAATTAACGAATTATTTATCCTATTATAAAATTTGTACTTATACGCTTAAGGAATTTCGAATAGCCTTTTAATATTTATAATATTTATAATAAATTAGAAAGTCGGTAATTAAAAGCCGGTTAAAAGCGTCGGTTTTAAACTATTAATACTACTAACGGAATAGTTTTAATAATTATTATTTAAAATTATAACGTATTATTATTTTAAATATATTTAAACTAGTATAATAGTAATTACCTCTCCTACTACTACTTATAACCGCTTCTATTTTTTCTAATTACTTCTATATTTTACTAAAGAATAATAATTATTTATAAATAATTCTATTACTATAGTAATATCGGAACCTTCGTAAAACTATAATTATAATTATTATTTTTATAAGCGAAATATACGTTACCTTATTTTAATAAATATATTTAAATAAAAAATAATAGCGGTTAATTTAAGTGGTAAAGAATTTAGTAATATTTAATATTCGGATAGTAAACTATAATAATACTTCGTTTTACTAAGTATCGCTACTACTATTATAATTAATATTAGTACAATTATTATAAATATTGCCGCCGCTATTAGCCAACTATTCTACCGTTATTTATATATTTATAATATAATAGAATAATTTTAAGGAAACCTAATATTCCTCCCGAATATTATATAATATATATTATATATCGTATAAATTATTAACCGCCCTTATCTTTATCTATATATACCCTTTCTTAAACGTTTTAATATTAGTAATAATTATTTTATTATTATATTAGARTTAATTAAAATAGAATTTATTAAGAGTAAAATCTTCGTATATAAATAAAATAAATATATAATAATTAATAATATTGAATAATACTTTAATAATATTATATAATTAAATATAAACGAGGCTAGCCTTTCGTTTATAATTATTAAGGGTAATAATTATAATAACGTTCCTATAATTAAAAATTATCGTTTAAAGGTAATATTTTATTATAAATAATAGGCGTTTATTAATTTTATTAAAAACTTTATCCGTATAGCGAATTTCGTTTAAACCTAATATTTTTTCGAATTAAAGGCGTTTACCCTCCGCTATTTCGTATATTATACAGATTATAGCGGTATTTACAATTTACCGGCGCCGGGCTATAATATAAAATATAAAGTAATATATATACTAAAAGTAAATATATATAGTATCTTTATTTTTACTATAATTAATTATTTATTTACTAAAATTTAAATAAAATATATTTATTTTATAGTAAGCGGGATTAAACGCGTCTTCGAACCTTTTCCGGATTTTTATAATATAATTATAGAAAATATTCGATATTTCTTTTATAATTACTAAAGGATAATTATAATTAATCCTATAATTACTAAATATAAAAACAATCTTTTTATTCTTAATATTAAAGATTAATTACTAATTTCGAAAGATATTATATTTAACTAAATTTTTAACTACGTTTAAGTTAATATATTCTTAAATTGCCTCTTATAATAAACCGAAGAATTTTAATTAAATATAGTAAATATTTATTTATATTTAATAATTATTATACGGGGCGGAGAAGTCGGCGCCGTCCTCTTTATTAATACTATTACTACTAATAGTTTTTTAGCGGTTACCTTCTTTAAATATATATATAATAATTATTATTATCCATTTTAAAAGAGTAAAATACTTTAAAATATTATTATTTTTAATAGAATTATAAATAATTAGTATAAGGATATAGTCTAATTAGATAATTAAATACTCTAATAGAATAATACTCTCTAATAATAAATTATTATTATCGAATTTACGCTTCGGCGCCTACCCCTTTTATAATTATTTATAGGGGCCGGTATTAAATTCGAAGGTAATAAGGTTATTACTATTATTTATTTAAATATTATTATTTTTATCCTATATATTATTACCTTTATTACCGCCCTATAGTAATAGGGTATAATAATATATCTAAGGGAAGAATATATAAAGAAGAGTATATAATTATTTATTAATTTAGGTTAAAGTATAATAAAAAATCGTATATAGCGAACGAAGYTWCTAACGGCCCTARTCTTTAATAATATTTATTATAAAGGGTAATAATATATTTATATTTATATAAATATTATTTTTAAAATTGAATTATACTTTATAATCGAGAATTTATTTAAAACTATTTTTAATTATTATAAAAAATTTAATAAATTTTAAAACCGAATTAATATTAAAGGAAATTATAAACGGTTTTTAAATAGCGGTAATTATATTATAAAAGTATTCGAAATAGAATTRAAGAAGGACGTCGCCCTCTTTTAACCCTTTAAACGCTTACTAATAATAAAATTTATTAAAGTATTATAGGAATCTAATATATTTATTCTTTAAAATCCTTAATAATTTAAAACCTAAAGGAATTATAATTTACAATTCCTCTTCGGATTAACTATAATTTTTCCGTTATTCGGCCCTTAAATACTATAAATTATCGTTGGTATAATAATAGGGGTAAATATCTCTATCCTTTTATAGCGGTTTACTTTATAATATTTTAATAATATTTTATAAATTATAGTAGCCGATATTAACGCTAGGGTCTTTATATTTAAAATATATATATTTAATACTATATTTTTATTCGTAGGATTCGAACGTATAATTTAATAACGTTTATAATTTTATAATAAATTTTATTATAACGTCGGTTAATAGTAGCGGTTTACTATTATATATAAATATAGTAGTAAACTTTATATTTTAAACAATATACGTAATATTTAATATAGAAGGGCGTTATTATTATAAATATTATTATTACCCGTTCTATATCGGCTTCGGCACATATTACTTTTTTTWTTATTATTATTATTAATATAGCCCGGAGCGTTAATAGTAGTATTTTACTATTATTTATTAATAGGATCCCTATTATTAAAGTACTACGGTTTTTATAATCTTCGTTAGGGTTCTTTTAGCGGTATAGAGAAATTCGGCTATTTATAGATATTATTGGATTAATTCGTACTTTTAAATATTTAATTATCGATATAATTTTATTAATAAAAGAAACTTCCTATTCTATTTTTACTATAGAAGGTATATATTTTTACTACGTACTAAATTTTCTTCTTCTTCTACTTAAAATTGCTTATTTTCTTCTACTTTTTTTATTCTTATTAGAATATTTTCCTTTAAACTATTCCCTAATAAATATATAGTAATTAGGGTATTTAAATTATAAACGTCGTTATTAGAATTATTATTATTATTAATATTAAGGAGATAATTATTATAATTAAAATTATTATCCTCATTCTCAAAATAATTATTATTATTATATAGGATATAATCTTCGGTATTAGCAAGGGGCCCCTATATATTTAGATTTATACTAATAATATTAATCGTTAGGGGTTTTTTACTACTATTACCATCTATAAATATATTTATTTTATTTATATAAAATAAATTAGAGAATTATAGGAATAGTTCTTCCGGAACGTTTAGCGGCTAGGCTATT
The DNA here is from genome assembly GCA_009802275.1 of Neurospora sp. CHS-2018a. NCBI lineage: Eukaryota > Fungi > Ascomycota > Sordariomycetes > Sordariales > Sordariaceae > Neurospora > Neurospora sp. CHS-2018a. The sequence continues at coordinate 95,383 of RAKG01000094.1, forward strand.
ATTCTTACTATTATTATTAATAATATTATATATATTAATTAGGAGTTAGGCAACGGAAAATATAATTATTTAGGGAAGATAATTTAAAGGCGCAATATATTTATAGCCAATATTTCGAATATAATATTTATATATAAAATAAGGCGTAATAAAAAGTTAATATTAATATTAGCCTAAATATCGAAGGAATTTAATAGAGCAGAAGGCTAATATTATTTAAATATCGGACGTATTAATATTTATTATAATAATTATTATTTTTCAACTATATATAAAATAAAGCGTAATAAAAGGTCGATAATATTAACCTAATTATTAAAAGAGTTTAATAGAATAGAAAATTAGTATTATTTAAATATCGGACGTACTAATATTTATTATAATAATTATTACCTCTTAACCTTTTTCTTATCTTTATATTTTTATAACGACCGGCAATTTTTTTCTTTAATTTTTTTTATCCTCTTTAATATTAAGAAGGGAGGACCGGGAGGTCTATTACGACTACGCCCTTTTTTAGCCCACTCTATTATAAATATTTAAATAAAAGCGATAGAAAATTATTAGGAAATAATCAAAAATATATTTATTATTCTAAATAGGTAAAGAGTAATATCCTATTATAATAAAGAATAATAAAGCTTTTAGGTATTAGGAAAAAAGGGTTTAGGATTTATATATATAAGGTTATATTTATAGGTCTTACTATAATTTACTAAATATAATTAATTATTAATTATAATACTAAATTTAGAAGATTCCTATATTATATTATTAATTAGCCTACCTCTATATTCTATAATTAATAATATTATAAATTAAAAGAAAAAACCTTTATAAAAGATAAATAAATTATAATTATTATAGCCTCCGATATTTAAATACGTATAATAATAATAAAATAAAAAAGCCGAAGGATAGTAGGTAATTAATAAAATATATTAAAGTAATTAAATTTAACTATAGGATTAAGAAACGACGCTGAAACCGGAACGACGCTGAAACCGGAAACGCCGATTTTTGGTTAGGAAGTACTCTAAAACGAAAATAGATAATAATAATCGATTTAGGAGGGTCGTTTACCCCCTTTATAATATCCTACAACGAATATAGCGATAGTATTAAGTTGTCGCTACCGATAACAATTGATAGAGGTGTGCGTAGATTTAAAAATAGCGTTTATAACCCCCTCGGAAGCATTTTTAATTATAACGACCCCGACGCCGTATTTACTATAAAGATTTTGAAGAAAATAGAAAACAATAATAAAATTATAAAGAAATTTATTGCCTAAATAAATAAGTCTATAGATTATAATATTATTTCGCCTAAAGATTGTCGTTAGGTTCGAGAATTATTTTTTGAGTTCGTAAAAATTTAGGCGAAGAAAAATAGGTTCCGGATATTTAAGGTAAATAAAATTAATAAGAATTAATTTATTATTAAGAAGGATTTTAATAATTTAAAGAAAGATATTTTTAAAGAATTTAAGAAGGGTATTTAAGAGGCGCCGAAGAAATAAGCCGATATTATCGCGAAATTACCGGGTAAAATCGGCGCTACCCTCTAATAATTAATTATTATTATTATATTAAAATTTATCCCCTCTAATTATAAATATTAATTTATAATTAAAGGAGTTTCGATTTCCGCCTAATATATTAAGCAATTGAATAAAGATATAAAGTAAGCGATTAAAAACGTTTTAAAAGAGAAATAATATAAGGAAGTTTAAATAGTTATTCGAATAGTAATAAGCGGCGACTATATTATAATCTTTAACGAATTTATATACGAATAATATTAGAAATATTATATTTAAATAAAGGAGGTCTTCGGAATAAAGGTTATTGTAACCTTTAATATTATAAGAATTTTAATTAAAGGAGTCCTTTAGGCTAATTTCGATAGAAGATTAAATAATGCGACGCTAAAGGAAATAAAGGAAAAAAATAAGGAAGCGGATATTATTTGTATAAAAATTTAGAAGAAACGTAATAGGGAAGATAGGAGGATAATTTTAATAGAAGTTATAATTGCGAAGGCGGCGATTTTCTTTTAAGAGAACCTCTTCCTCTAGGACGGCGGGGCTTACTTATATAAACTATTTTAAATTGTAATTATTATTTAATAATATTTTAAATATTAGGGATTTAAATATATAGCGAAGTTCTATCGCTTAAAGGATATTTATAATTATTATAATTAGTTTAAATATAATAAGGTTCGCTTTAACGAAGAGAATTACCCTTCGAATAAAAATAGTTCTTTAATTTATTATAAGTTATATAGGAAGTTGGGGTATTTTACTTTTAATAAAAAATAATATTTATTCGTTAGAACGGTTTATATAAAGGTTTTAATTATATATATTGAAAGGCCCCGCGGTTTTATTATTTATAAGGGATTAGCTAAACCGGTATTAGAGCCGATAATTAAGCCGGAGGAGGACGTTATTATCTTTAATACCCCTTCTAATTCTTGTTTTATTATAATTTTAGAGAAATTACTAACCGGAAAAATAATAAGAGGCTAACCTAAATAGAAAATATTCGGGAATAATTTTCGGCCGAAGCTTATAAATTAATTAAGTCCGATAAATACGTATATATATTTATAAAACGCCGGCGACTATACCTATATTAGCTCTATAATTATTATATACGCGACCGTTATTAAAGATGTAATACCTATTTTATCCGTTGCTAGATTAGAAGGAACCTTTTTATAAAGTAATTAATAATTTAATTAAAAATACTTTATTAGAATATAGGGAAGTCGTATAAGAGAAGGAAACTTCTATTTAAATAAGAAGAGACTTATAATATTATAATAATTTAAAAATTAAATAAAAATTTAAATAGGGATATTTATTAGCTAAGGGGTAGTAAATATTATAGTATTAATTATTTAGAAAAGGGTAAGGCGGTAATTTATATAAATAAGAAGTAGAATTTTAAGGACCTAAATTTCTAATCGGGGAAGGATTAGGCCGCGGTAATATTTAAAAATTTATAAGAATTAATAACTATCTACTCTATTTACTCCCCTATTTTTATATATAGTACATTAGAATATTAATAAGGGTTTCCCTTCTTCGAATTCTTCGAGGAGAGACCCCTATAGGGCTATTAAATAGCCGTTGGGGATTTTAACCTCTATTATCCCAATTAGGACTTAAAGAATAGGATTAGCCTAGGAACTACGAAACTTCTTATTTAAATATAATAATAGAAGTTAAATTTATTAACCTTTTGCGGGGAATTAATATAGTTCGGTAATATAATATAAGGCGAAAAAGATAGGACGATTAATTATATATAAATATTATATAGTATTAAAATTAAATATTAAAGAGTTTAATAATACGAATAGACCGGCTCGGATTATTACTTTTAAAAAATCTAAATTTAAGTTAGAAAATGGAATAGGAAGGCCGAAGAAGAAGGAAATTATAGTTAAAACTTTATAAACGTAAAAAAAGTATAGGATGCGGCGGAAAAATAAATATTAGTCCCGGAAGAGATCGTTATAATAAAAGATTTTGAATTAGCGTTTAATAAATTCGATAGGGAATTTATTAGTATTATAGAGGAATTTATCCTATACCGGAAAAAAAATCGGAAAAAATAGGCGGATTAGTAAAATTTAGAATATAAAATAGCGATGAAAAATATGCAACGGAAGTAGTAGGTATAGTTCGGGAATAGGACGCCTTTAAATTAGAGGGAATTTATAGAGGTAATAGTAAAAAAAAGACGATTTATTTCGAAGATTTAGATAGTAAAGTAGCGAAATTATATCGCTTTTATATCGAAGGATTTAAATAAATTTTAATTATTAGAGAAGTAGGTTCGAACCTAGAATTATTATTTAATAAATCCGCCCAAACTATTAGCTTTTAAACTTAGTAAAAGGGTAAAAGAAATTAAAGATTATAGTAGTAAAGTAAGTATCTTCGCCGACCGATTCTTCCTAAAAGTAAATGTTCCTATAAATTATCTACTAAATTGGATTTAATTATTAAATAGTAATACCCTAATAATTATTAATAATTATATTATTAAAGGGAATATTAAAGAAATTTTTTTAAGGATAGTGCTGAATAAAGCGTCGGGTATTAATTAGTTCTTAAATAAATTTTTAAAAATTTGTAAGGTACTATTTAAATAGGCTATAATAGTTTTCGCTATAACGAACCTTCGGTTTAAATATTTCCCCTAATAATTTAAGAATATAAAAGTAATTATTTTAAAAAAGTTAGGAAAAAGCGCCGAATAATAAAAATTGGCCGGCGTATAGAAGCTAATTTCGCTATTAAATAACGTTAGAAAGATCTTCGAAGCCTTAATTACTATAAAATTAATATAGGCGGTAGAAGAATTTAATTTCTTCCCGGAAGGTTAAATAGGTAATTAAATAAATTATTTAATAGAATTCGTAATTAGAGTAGTAATTAATATAGTCTATTCGGTTTAAAAATTTAAAATTATAACGTTTCTTATACTCTTTAATTTAAAGGGCGTATTCAATAGAATTAATTATAAATAGTTTTTATATACCTTATAGGAAATATAATTCTTATAATAACTTTTTAAATAGGTCGATAATTTTATTACCGGAAGAAAAAATTCCCTTTTCTTCGACGATAAAATTTCGAACCCTTATAATATCGCAATAGGAGTACCCTAAGGCTCCCCCCTTTTACTAATCCTTTTTATTCTCTTTATTACCTTATTATACTATAAATTAACTACGATTAAGAATATAATTATAATTAATTTTACTAACGATACTAATATTATTGTAGTAGTTAAAATAATAAAGGAAAATTATAAAATTCTCTTAATAATATAGGAAATCTATTTTAAATAAGTAGCCGAGAAAGGAATAGAATTCGAAGCGAATAAAATAGAATTTATATATTTTATATAGATAAGGGAACTGCGGACGGAAATTCTTTAAATCGGCGGAATAATACTTTAATTAACGGAATCGATAAAATTCTTAGGGGTTTAACTAAACCGGAAGTTCAATTATTAAATATATATAGAGGTAATAAAGAAAAAGATAGCTACGTAAACGAACGCTTTAATACGGCTAGTAGCGAAAATTTACAGTTACTCTTTCGTACGAACGAGAAAAATCTATATTAAATATATTCAAAATACTATCGTATATAGAGTATTAACTTTCTACTAATTAATTAAAATCTATAGGAAATTACGAACCTCTTTATTAAATTATATTTAGAGGCTTAAATTTATAAGAAGAATAGGAGACGTCTTTATACCGTTTAATATTATAAAAATAAATAAATTTTCTTTAAATAATTATTATAAATAATTAAATACTTTGAATTTTTTTATTTATTTTTCTAATAAATTATATAAATTATATTACTCCGCTTTTATCAATAATAATTATACTACTCTTAATTTTATTAACTATTCCTTTATTTATTATTACCGTTTATTAATTTACTATTTTACTATTCTTAAAGTCCTTTATTTCGCTAATAGAAAGGAAGTAAAAGGCAATAATATTATTTATTTCTCCCAGCTTACTATATAGGCAAATTTATATTACAAAATTATTAATCTCTTTATTTATAATTTTACCTTTAATAATTTAATTATCTTTAATTACCTTTAGTTCGCCTATTATTTATTAATAATTTTATAACCCTTTAATACCCTCTCTTTTACCTCTATTTATAAAGTTTGCAATTATTTACTAATTAATTTATATTAGAATTTATATTATATTCTATCCTTATAAATTATTTCCTAGCCCTTTAATTTAAAAGTAATAAAAATTAATATAATAATATATTATATTCCTACGGTCGAGGATATTAAAAACGAAGGCGATTCTTACCCTCCTTCGCTAATTAAAATTATTATTCGAACCTTCTTAATTATAAAGCCCCTTCTAAATATAGAGACCGCTCCTTTAACTTTAAATATAAATATAGAACCTATTTTTCTAATTCTAAATACGGACCCTCCTCCGATTTTAATTATAAATCCCAAACCAACCTTTATAATATTACGCCGTACCTCCCTAATTTTTTTAATTTAATAAGTTTTTCACTATTATTTTACATAAATTACTAATTAATTTAACTTTAGGCCTATTAATCGTACTTTTATAGGCCTAAATTAAATATTTATACTTTTAATAATTTCTTTCGTTCTTTTTTACCTTCCCTCCTTTTTTTATAGCCCTATTAATTCCGAAAATATTAAAGAGTTTTTAGCACTTAATTTTTTCGAACTTATTAATTATTTTAAATTTTAAATTATTTAAATAATCTAAACTAATATAAAGGAAGATATTAAATATATATATAATAGGGAATAAGCGGAGGATAGTTTTAGTAAATTAGAGCCTTCTACTTTTAATAACGAATTAATAATTTAAATTATTAAATAAATCCTCTTCGGTTATAATTAATAATATAAGAAGCTTTTCGGCTTTAATTTCTACTTATAAATTAATACCCTTATAGGTTAGGGTATAGAAGTAATCTTCTATATTATTCGAATTTTAAACTCTATCCCCCTTAACGATACGAATAAGGATTTTATTAAATATAAGGGGGTTATTAATAAATACTTTATAATTAATAGTATTACCTTTAATAAAATTACTTTTAAAAATATTAATACTTTCTATAAAAAAGTAGATAAACCCTATAAAATTAACAATTAAATTTAAATTAAACTCCCTAGTTAGTATTAGTACTATATAAATATTTTCCGTTAAACTATAATTAAAATACTTTCCTTTAATTACGTTTATAATTTTAAAATTAAATTTAAATTTAGAATAGAAGCGCCTATAATACGTAGCCGCGCTTTTAACCCAAATGAATTTAATATTATTAAATAATAGATCGATAATAATTTTTAAAAGAAATTCATTCAGCCTTCTTAATTTTAAACCTCCTCTTCAATCCTCCTTATTAAGAAATTAGGAGGCGGAATCTATATTTACATCGATTATTATAATATTAATAACATTATATTTAAATTTTACTACCCTTTTCTTTTAATTAAAAAAATATTCGACGCTATTTATTACGTTAAAATTTTTATTAAATTTAATATTATCGCTACTTTTAATTATATTTATATAAAGGAAGGCTACGAATAATTTATTACTTTCATTACCCGTTTTAATCTCTTCGAAAATTTTATTATCCCCTTCGGCCTTTAGGGCGCCCTTGGCGCCTTCTAAAATTATATTAATAATATCTTTTATAATATATTTAATATCTATATTATTATTTATTTTAATAATATTTTTATTTATTCGAATAACGAATAGGATTACGAATATTACATTAATAACGTTCTCAACCGGTTAGCAAAGGTAGGCCTTAATATAAATATTAATAAATACGAATTCTATATTAAATATATTAAGTATTTAGAGCTTATTATTATATTAGACAATATTAAAATAGATTTACAAAAGGTTAAAATAATTATTAAATAGTAGGTTTTAAAATTTAAGAAGTCCCTATAATCTTTCTTCGGTTTTATAAACTTCTATTATCGGTTTATACGCTCTTTCTCTTTAATTATATCTCCCTTCTACGAATTAACTATAAAAAATACGTTATAAATTTGGACTAATTATTATTAAATTACATTCGACTCCTTTAAATAGGTTTTTATAAGCGGCCCTATCTTTAAAATTTATAATTAGACTAAAAAGACTATAGTAAAAACGGATATTTTAAATTAGGCTATAAGCGGTATACTCTTTTAATATAATAACGAAGGTATCTTATACTTTATCGCCTACTTCTCGGCTAAGTATAACGTATAAAAATATAATTATAATATTTATAATAAGGAGTTCCTCGCTATTATTAAAGCCTTTAAAGAGTAGCGCCCTAAATTCGAAGGCGCCTAAATCCCCTTTAATATCTTTAATAATTATAAGAATTTTATTATTTTTATAACGAATAAATAATTTATTTAATAGTATATACGCTAATTCTAATTCCTCTTATAATTTAACTTCCTAATCTACTATATTCCTAGCCCCTAAAACCTTTGCCCAAATATGTTTAATTATAAACTTAATAATTACTTTACGGGTATAAAAAACGATTACTTCGCTACCTATTAAAAATAATTCTTCGACCCTTCTTAATTCGAAGAAGATTACTTTAAAATTAATAATCTTACGGCTACCTTTAACTTATATCTCTTTAATTTTAACGATTGTAATAATTAATTAATTAATAACCTTATTTACATTAATTATAAAACCTCCCCGTTTCTATAAGAATTTATAATTTACTTATTAAATAAATCCCTTCGCCGCTAACTATTATCGATCTACAAAATCTTTAACTACGCCTTTTCTAAATATTATATCTTCTTTAACGGAGTAATAAAATAACGCAATTATATTATTATCGACCCCGAAAATAAAGAATTTTAATTCTAATTAATTAATTAATAATATAATTCGCTTAACATAAAGTACCCGAATAAAAATATTATATACGATTTATTTACTTATAAATTCTTTTAAGAGGGTATATATTATAATATTCGTCTCTTCTATAAAAGATACTTCCTATACGCGAAAATAAAATTTTTTAAACGTAATTCTATAAGTTTCTTTAAACCTACCGCTATTTCCCTAACCCTATAGAAAAATATTTTAATCGATTACATTACTTTACTACTACCTAACGAATATTTTAAGTAGACCTTTTATTATATTATTATTATTATAGACCAACTAATAAAAATATAGTATTATATCCCCTATATTACCTTCGAAGTAAAAGAATTTACTAATTACTTTATTAATTATATTTACTCCTTATATAATTTACTTAATACTATTACATCCGATAAAAACTCTTAATTTATTTCTTATTTCTAAATTACCTTCTATAACCGTCTTTCTATCGTACGCAAATTTAATTCCGCCTTCTACCTTTAAATTAATACTTAAACCGAACGTATTAATACAAATATAAAATAGTTCCTATACTTTTATATTAATTAAATATAAATAAATTAAGTAAAATAATTATTATTCGTAGAATTCTCGGGTAATAATATTATCTCTTCTTCTACCAATATTTTTCCGTTCTTTATTAATTATAATTACTATTTTTATATAAATACCGAATTTTATTCTCCGCCGCCCCCTAACCTCTCCCTTATTTAATTAAAAGAGTATTATAAAATTACCGAATTCGCCAACTATTTTTAAAAAATTTAGAATTTTATTTCCTAATAAACCTACTATATTTAAAAATAATACAAAGCTAATACTAATAAATATTATATAAATTTAAATAAATATTAAATAAACGATTTAATCTTCTTTAACGTTACTAACTTTATAAATAGCCGCCCTTATTAAAAATTTTCCTTCTATTAAGAGGGCCCTTTCTATATTATTAAGGCTAATTTTTACCAAATTTACTTCGACCTCCCGGTTAATATAAAATATTTATTAGTATTTTATATCTTTATAATTTAATATTAAATCGGCCGAAGCCTCCCTAATTAAAATATCTCTTCGAATATTATTATAAATAATAATTATATTATAATATATACGGACGACGGTATAAATATTATCGAATAAGAATTTAAATATTTAATTAATTATATTTAATTTAATAAAAACCGCTACTAATATTATTAAATTAAATAGAAGAGGGATTACCCCCTTATATAGGAACTTAAGAATAATATTATTAATTACGAGGAAAGGGTTCTAAAATTCTATTATAATTACTCTTAAGCCTCTATATTATTAGAAGTCCGCTCTTAATTTAATTATTAATTATAAATAGACCCTACTAAATTAAAAATAAATTCGGATTCGGATTCGGATAGTCCTAAACCCTTATAGTACTATCCCGCCCCTAAATTATACCGCCGCCCCGTCCTTAAGCCTCCCTAACGCTATTTATCCTATTTATAGTAATTAATTAAAATTATTATTATTATTACCTTATTCCGATATAAGGAGGAAAACTTTATAAATATAATAATATAAATTTTAAAGAAATTATTAAACGTTTAGAAAAGGGGGAATAATAATATTAATATTTATATATAATTAGATTTTTCTTTTCTTCGCTAAATAAATAGAAAAGGGGGATAATATTATAAGGTTATCCTACTTATAACCTACCTAATACTAAATATTACTATTATAATATATTAAAGTACTTTAATATAATTTAAAACTATATTGTCCGGTTACGTATATAAATACGTAACTTTAGGCTAATTTTAAGGCTTTCGCCTATATAATTAACTTTCTATATATACCTCCTTTCCCCTCCTCTATATAATAATATATATCTTACCCTACCCTTAACTATACTTTTACCTTATAATAATAAAGGATTTAAAGAGTAGATTTCTATATTTAAAAATAAGGGGGAAACTTTATTACTATTAATTTCGTATTACACTCTTATTAATTATTGGGCGGGGGCGAAAGTCAAATTTATTATTAATATTACTATAATATTAATTAAAATTAAAAGGGACGTATTATATTAATTTTATACTAAATTAAATAAGAGGCGTATATTAATAAAGGATTATTAAATACTAATTTAATTTAATAAACCAATTAATAATAAAATTAACCCTATAGATATTTATAAATTAAACGTTACTACCTTCAATTTTATTTATAAAAAAGATTAATTCTAATTATATATAATTAATTATATGTAGTTCGAACGGCTAGTAGTACTTTTGGAGTTTAGCGAAATAGATTTTATATATAAAATAATATAAAATATTATTAAAGGGAGAAGAGAATAATATAAGAAAGACTTTCTACTATCCTTTTATAATTTTATTAATAATATAGCGGGGAAATATAAATCTAATATTAAATAGGAAATAATAATTATTATATAAATAATTATATTAATAGGAAACCTTATAAAGGACGCCCCACTCTACGAAATAATAATTCGACGTATATATTTCGTTAAAATCTTAAAGAAAGATATATAAAAATTTATAAATAAAATAGATAAACCGTAGAAGATTAAGGAGGAAATTAATAAAATATTATTATTTTACTACCAATCTTACGTCGATGCCTTTCTACTAATATTAATAAATTAACTCCCCCTTAATTAATTTTATAATTATAAAATTAAACTGTAGCCAAGAGAATAAGTATTATACGCTAAACTTAAACCTATATTACTTATTAAAATTACTATTATTAAAAAGTAGATCGATAAAAACCTTAGGAAAAAATTCATCCGGCCTTCTTAATCCGCTTTTATAGCGCTTATTCTATTAATAAAGAAATTAGGGGGTAGGGTCTGTATTTACGTAAATTACCGGGGCGTTAATAATATAACGTTTAAAACGTAATATTTATTATTATTAATTAAAGAAACGTTAAATGTAATTTATAAAGCGAAAATCTTTATTAAATTTAATATGATTTCTATATTTAATTATATATAAATAAAAGAGGGCTACAAATAGTTTATAACTTTTATTATTCGCTTTAGGCTCTTTAAATTATTAATTTATTTATTTAGGTTATAAAGAACGTTAAGGACTTTTTAAAATTATATTAATAATATCCTATATAATATCCTTAATATTTATATTACCGCTTATTTAAATAATATCTTTATTTATTTAGAAAATAAAGAGGAATATATTAAGTATATTAGTAAAGTATTAAAATAGATAATCAATACAGGTTTATAAATTGATATTAATAAGTACGAATTTTATACTAAACGTACTAAATATTTAAGGCTAATTATTACCCCGGGAAATATTAAAATAAATTTAAAAAAAGTAGCGGTTATAACTTCTTAGGAAATTCTAAATACTAAGAGAGTATTATAGTATTTCCTAAGGTTTATTAATTTCTATTATCGGTTTATTAAATATTTCTTTATATTAATTAGTCCGCTATACGAATTAATAAAGAAGGATATTAAAGATTAGGAGTAGAAAAATCACTACTAATAATCTTTCGAAATATTAAAGAAGGCTTTTATAAGCGGACCCATTTTATATATCTTCAATTAATTAAAATAAATAATTATAGAAATAGATATATTAAATTAAATTTATAAAAGGACGCTCTTATAGTATAATAAAGATAGGGAATTAAAATTAATCGCCTATTTTAATTAATAATATTTATTAATAGAATATAATTATAATATTTATAATAAGGAATTCTTCGTTATTATTAAAGCTTTAGAAGAATAGAAACTAGAATTAAAAGGAATATAGGAGCCGGTAAAAATTATTACCGATTATAAAAGTTTAAAGTCTTTTATAATTAATAAATAATTAACCCTAAAATATATATAATAATTTTAATTCCTATTACGTTTTAATTTTATTATTTAATACCAGCCGGGCTCTTTATAAGTCCGTCCGAATATATTAAACTATAAATTAGAAAACGTTTTAAAAGATATAAGAAATAAAAAGCTATTAGCGTATAATAAAATATTATTAAATAAGAATATTTTTATTAATAGGGTATTTGTATTAGAAGAGGAAATTTCTACATTAGGAGAAAAGATCTCTATAATTTTCGTTAGTACTAAATATATTTATAATTTTAAAATTATAAATAAGATATTAATAAATAATTTTATTATAAATTATTATAAAAAATTAACCCTCTTATAAAATACGTAGGCCTATATATTAAATTTAATTAAAAACGTATAATTAAAGGAAATAAAAAATAGTTTTAAGAAATTTTTATTCGTAGAATATCGTATTATTTAGGGGCGGATTTACTATTATAATTCTATCCTCCTTAACCCTAATAATATAGATATTTATTACTAATTAATTTATTACGCTTATAATATACCGGGTATAGGGTATTTAAGGAGGGAAAAAACGTATAACCTCCTCCTATAATTTTTCTTTTAATTAAAAATATATAACGCCGTTAAGGTTTACTATAAAAATTACCTAATATATATAAAGATAAAGCTAATATAATATACGTTATATAAATTATTTAAATTACTAATAGTACTATTTATATTATAAAAAAATATTTTAATCGATTACGTTACGCTATTAATACTATATAAATAGCGAGGGCAAATATTTAAATATATTACTATAATTATAGATTAATTAATAAAAATATAGTATTTTATCCCTATAATCGGTTTAATAATAAAAGAATTAATTAATTTATTTAGCGAATAAATCTATAGTATTTATAATTTACCTAATACTATTGTATTAAATAGGGGTTTTTAATTTATTTTATAATTTTAAAGGGTATTATTAATAAAATTAAAAATTAAATTAATTCCCTCCTCCGCTTTCTATTTAATTATTAATAAATAAACGGAATAAATTAGCGCCGAAATAGAAAAATATTTGCGAACTTTTATTAATTAAATATAAAACGATTAAGTAAATTAATTCCCTATAATAGAATTCGCCGCTAATAATCTTATATTAAAAATAATAAGAATATTACCTTTCTTCGTTAATTATAATTTTTATTTATAAATAGGCGTAGAATTAATTAAATTATACCTTCTAAATATATTATAAATTTAATAGAATAAGTATTTTAAAGTTTTAAAAATTATTAATCGTTTTAAAACGATTTTAAATTTCGTTATAATTAAAGTAAAAGAAGTTTAATAATAATATAAGGATAATATTAATACGAGTGAATTAAATACCCTATAATATAAAATTAAGGATAAAATTCTATTAAATATAAAAAACTTCGAAATAGGGAGGTTATATATAAAATTAATACCGCTCCGTAAAGGGCCTTCCAAAATTATTAAAATTTATAATTATATTATTATATTCTATTTATTAATTAATATAAAGTATAATCCTACCTTCTATATTAATAAAATTAGATTTTAAATAGGGTTGATAAAAGAGGATATTAAAGCGAATTATAAGTAGATTATAAAATAGATAAATAATAAGAAGGATTCTAAAGAATAAGAATTTAAAATTATTAATAATTATTAGAAGAACCTAGATAATAAATAATAAAAGTACTATATTATATAGGCGCCGCTATATATATTTAATTAATAACTATATAAAAACGTAGAAATATATCCGGAAGAGATTAAGAAGTTCTATAATAATAATTTAGACGTTCTAATACTATTAATTTAAACCGCCGCCGAAAGATTAAGGGATTGTAAAACGGAAATTAGAATAAATTAACCGGGCGGAGGAGTAGATTAATTACTAAAGGTTAGAAAAAATAAACGGTATAAAGGGTAAAAGAAATCGTTATATAAAGTAATAGCGGCTATAGAAATTTTTATAGCGTAGGTTAAATAATTACTAAATATTTTTAATATTTTATATATTATTAATTAATTATATAACTTCTTTTAGCCCGGGGTAATATTATAGGGTTAACCCTATAATAGTTTATAGTAATAATAATATTAAATTTAAACTAGAAATTAGTTTATAGCTCCGACTATTATATAAAATTATTATAGCGTTCGTAATAGCTTTAATCGTTATTGTTATATAATAATTATATTAATTCTATAGTATTTATAAGACTATTACAAAGTTACTAATTAAAACTAACTTATAAAGGCTAATCTTAAAACATACCTTTAGACCTTCCCCTTTCCTCTCCTTATATAATTATATTTATTCTTACCTACCTTATACCTTTATACCGTAATAGTAATAGCCTATTAAATTATAATAATTAAAGCCGCCGGGGCGCTATAGACCGCCTACTTAAATTATTACTATAATTACAACCTTCCTACTTATATAACCCTCCGTACTATTATAAATTAGTAATTTAATATATTAATTAAAGAAAGTTAGTATAAACCCTTTAAATATATATATTTTACTTTAACGGACCTTATACCTCCCTTAATATCGGATACTATAGAAGTAATCGATAATTTAGCCCCTATAACCCCCGTTATTTTTAAATTTATTATAATTAAAGAAATATTTCGTAATCTAATTAATAAACGCTTTAATACCTTTAATATTCGTTTATATCGTTTAAAGGCAAATATATATAATAAATTATTAATTATTCGTAACGTAAGGATTAAATATTTCAATTCCCTCAATACTTATTTATATTATTTAAAAGCGAATATATATAATAAATTATTAATTATTCGTAACGTAAGGACTAAACGCTTTAATTCCTTCAATACTTATTTAAATTATTTAAAAACTAAATCGTCCGTTACTAGGAAATTAATTAATATTATCTAAATAAATATAAATACCCTTATTTCCGCTTCTACTAATAAATTTATAGAAGAATATAAAGAGGGTAATAACCTCCTATTAAAATTATATAGAATATAATTAATATATAATAATAACTATTATTATAAAATTATTTAATRATTTTTAAACTTAAATAAATATTTTAATAAATACTTTTACTAATAAGTTTATAAAGGTCTAAATTCGGGTAAATAAATTAAGGTTAACTTCTATTAATAAGCCGGCGGAGGAAAATAATTATTAATATCCGGGGATCGAATCTAAATATTTATTCTAATTATAAAATTTATAACTTACATTTAATAATACCCTCTATTATTATCTATATTCTTTTTTAATAGAGGTAAATTTATTTATAATCTATTAAAATACAAATACTCGTATTTTAAAATTATTTTATACGTAGATTTTACTAATATATACTAATTATAATAATAACCCTTCTTCCGTTATTAATATAACCTAATTTCTATTACCTAATATTAAATATATAATATTTATACCTAATAATTAATTCTTTACGGCCCGGTCCTCCTTTTTTAACCCGAATACTTATTTATTTAATTAATATAAAAAGATTTAATACCCTAAACCCTCCCTAATTAAATTATAGATTTTTATTACAAATATTTATTAAATTTATACTTTTATAGGCCTTAAATTATTAGTAGACCTATAAGTAAAGGTATATTCTTTTAATTATAAAGCTCTTTATTTTACGTTCTTAAGGCAAAGTCGAATTACTACCTATATAATCCGTTTTATTAATTCTACCCCTATAAAATTAAAAAACGTTCGTCGGTTTAAGAAGGGAAGGATCTAATATATAATTAATACCGAATTTACTAGCGATTAAAACTATTTATTTTCCGCTTCCTTACCTATCTACTTATTTATTACCTTACGGCCTAACTATATAGCGATATAGAAATTAACCGCTTCTTAATTTTAAACTTCGCTATTATTTATATTAAAAAAGTAATATATAAACTTTTCGGCCTAATAGAATTTTCGGGCGTTATTAACCGCGAAATATAGTAATAGAAATATTAATCCTTTAGAATAATATATAGTTTTATTATAGAAGAATTCTTTTATTTAATTAAAGTAAAATAGCGGTAGGTCCTTCCTCTCTATTATAAATAATATAAATTCTAAGTATTTCTTATTTTAATCTATTAATTTTTATTATACATTGGAATTAAATTAATATATAATAATATAAATTAAAATATATAATTAGATTTTCTGTAATTTCTCTAGCCGGCTCGTATCTTCCTATATTATATTTATTCCTTACGAAATAATTATATTATAGTCGATAAATTATTTATCCTATTATAAAATTTATATTTATACGCTTAAAGAATTTCGAATAGCTTTTTAATATTTATAATATTTATAGCGGATTAGAAAGTTAGTAATTAAAAACTAGTTAAAAGTATTAATTTTAAACCGCTAATACTACTAATAAAATAATTTTAATAATTATTATTTAAAGCCGTAACGTATTATTATTTTAAATATATTTAAATTAATATAATAGTAATTACCTTTCCTATTATTATTTATAGCCGCCTCTACTTCTTCCGGCTATTTTTATACTTTATTAAAGAATAATAATTATTTGTAAATAATTCTACTACTATAATAATATCGGAACCTTTATAAGGCTATAATTATAATTACTATTTCTACGAATAAAATATATATTACTTTATTTTAATAAATATATTCAAATAAAAAGTAGTAGTAATTAATTTAGGCGGCGAAAAATTCGGTAATATCCGGCGTTCGGATAATAAATTATAATAATACTTTATTTTGCCGGGTATTACTACTACTATTATAATTAATATTAATATAATTATTATAAGTATTACCGCCGTTATTAGCTAACTATTCTACTATTATTTATATATTTATAATATAATAGAATAATTTTAAAGAAACCTGATATTCCTCCCAAATACTATATAATATATATTATATATTATATAAATTATTAACCGCTTTTATCTTTATCTATATATACCCCTTCTTAAATATATTAATATTAATAATAATTATTTTACTATTATATTAAAATTAATTAAAATAGAATTTATTAAAAATAAGATCTTCGTACGTAAACGAAATAAATATATAATAATTAATAGCATCGAACGGCGCTTTAATAATATTATATAATTAAATATAAATAAAGCTAGCCTTTTATTTATAATTATTAGGGGTAATAATTATAATAATACTCTTATAGCCGGAAATTATCGCCTAAAAGTAATATTTTATTATAGGTAATAAATAGAATTTATCGGCTTTATCGAAGACTTTATTTATATAACGAATTTTATTTAAATTTAATACCTTTTCAAACTAAAGGCGTCCGCCCCCCGCTATTTCGTATATTATACGGATTATAGTAATATTTATAGTTTACCGGCGCCGGGCTATAATATAGGATATAAAGTAGTATATATATTAAAAGTAAATATATATAGTATTTTCGTCTTTATTACAATTAATTATTTATTTATTCAAATTTAAATAAAAGGTATCTATTTCGTAGTACATAAGATCGAATACGTCTTCGAACCTTTATTGGATTTTTATAATATAATTATAGAAAATATTTAATATTTCTTTTATAATCGTTAAGGAATAGCCGTAATCGACCCTATAATTATTAAATATAAAAATAGTCTTTTCGTTCTTAATATTAAAAATTAATTACTAATTTTAAAAAACGTTATATTTAATTAAATTTTTAACTACGCCTAAATTAATACGTTTCTAAATTACTTTTTATAATAAACCGAGGAACTTTAATTAAATATAATAAATATTTATCTACATTTAATAATTATTATATAGGGCGGAGAAATTAGTACTATCTTCTTTATTAATATTATTACTATTAATAATTTTTCGGCGGCTACCTTCCTTAAATATATATATAATAGCTATTACTATCTATTTCGAAAAAGTAAAGTACTTTAAAATATTATTATTTTTAATAGAATTATAAATAATTAATATAAAAATATAATTTAATTAAATAATTAAATATTATTATTAAATAATACTCTTTAATAATAGATTATTATTACCGAATTTACGCTTCGGCATTTACCCCCTTCGTAATTATTTATAGGGGCCGGTATTAAATTCGAAGGTAATAGGGTTATTACTATTATTTATTTAAATATTACTATCCTCGTCCTATATATTACTACCTTTATTACTACCCTATAATGGTAAAGTATAATAATATATCCGGGGGAAGAATACGTAGAAAAGAACGTATAATTATCCGTCGACTTAGGCTAAAACGTAGTAGAAAATTATATATAATAAACGAACCTACTAACAATCCTAATCTTTAATAATATTTACTATAAGGGGTAATAATATATTTATATTTATATAAATATTACTCTTAAAATTAAAATATACTTTATAATCGGGAATTTATTTAAGACCGCCTTTAATTACTATAAGAAATTTAATAAATTTTAAAACCGAATCGACGTTAAAGAAAATCGTAGATAGTTTTTAAATAATAGTAATTATATTATAGAAATATTTAAAATAGAGCCGGAGAAAGACGCCGCCTTCTTTTAACCCTTTAAATACTTATTAATAATTAAATTTATTAGGGTATTATAAGAATCCGATATATTTATTCTTTAAAACCCTTAATAATTAAGGATTCGAAGGAATTATAATTTATAACTCCTTTTCGGGCTAATTATAATTTTTCTATTACTCGGCCTTCGAATACTATAAATTATTATTAGTATAATAATAAGGGTAAGTATCTCTATGCTTCTATAGCGGCTTACTTCGTAGTATTTTAATAATATTTTATAAATTATAATAGCTAATATTAACGCCGGGGTCTTTATATTTAAAATATATATATTCGGCGCTATATTTTTATTTATAGGATTCGAATATATAATTTAATAACGTTTATAATTCTATAGTAAACTCTATTATAATATCGGCTAATAATAGTAATTATACTATTATATATAGGGGGTATAATAATAGATTTTATATTTTAAATGGTATATATAATATTTAATATAAAAGGGCACTATTATTATAAATATTATTATTACCTATTCTACGTCGGCCTCAACGTATATTACCCTTCTTATTATTATTACTATTAATATAGCCCGGAGTATTAATAATAATATTTTACTATTATTCGTTAATAGGATCCTTATTATCGGAGTACTATAATTTTTATAATTTTTATTAAAATTCTTTTAATAGTATAGAGAAATTTAATTATTTATAAACGTCGTCGGGTTAATTTATATTCTTATATATTTAATTATTAATATAATTTTATTAATAAAAGAAACTTCCTATTCTATTCCTACTATAGAAAGTATATATTCTTACTACGTACCGGATTTTCTTCTTCTTTTATTTAAAATTATTTATCTTCTTCTACCTCTTCTATTTTTACTAAAATATTTTCCCCTAAACTATTCCTTAATAGACGTATAATAATTAAAGTATTTAAACTATAAGCGTTGTTATTAGAATTATTATTATCGCCAATATCGAAGAAATAATTATTATAATTGGAATTACTATCCTTATTTTCAAAATAATTATTACTATTATATAGGATATAGTCTTTAGTGGGGAGCCCCTCTATATTTAAACCTATACTAATAATATTAATTGCTAAAGGTTCTCTACCGCTATTACTATCTATAAATATATTTACTTTATTTATATAAAATAAATTAAAGAATTGTAAGAATAATTCTTCCGGGATATTTAACGGCTAGGCTATTATTCCTATTACTATTATTAATAATAATAATAATAATCTTATTCCTTAACTATATATCTATAGCGCCACGATTGGCATAAGGTACTTCTCCTAATTCTCTAAAGGAAAAACCGTTCGGCGATAAACGCCGCCGGATAAAAACCCC
Source organism: Neurospora sp. CHS-2018a (assembly GCA_009802275.1). Classification (NCBI taxonomy): domain Eukaryota; kingdom Fungi; phylum Ascomycota; class Sordariomycetes; order Sordariales; family Sordariaceae; genus Neurospora; species Neurospora sp. CHS-2018a. The sequence goes on from RAKG01000094.1 coordinate 115,658, forward strand.
TAATTCCGTTCCAATTACGGGTAAGCCGTACTACTCTTTCCTAATTTCTAATTATAACGGTTCTTACTTACCGCTATAACGAATAAACGCGCTTTCTATTTTATTTTACTTAATATTAAAACTATCGTAATACCACTCCCCTTTTCCGCTCCTTCCTCCTATCCCTTAGCCGCCGTCCTATCCCCATTTACTTTATTTATTTTTATTTATTTTCCCGCCCTATCCCTTCTCTTTTATTCTCTCCCCCTTTATCCTATCTTCTCGTCCCTACCGTAATTTATATTCGTATAAGGGCCTCTTCTACTATTTATATAAACTCTCCCCAAGCACTAACTTTAAACCTTCCTCTTCTTCCTTAAATTACTATATCCTTAAAATAATTTCCTCCTCGTTTAATAGCGCGCCCGGCCGTACCCCCGGCCGTAATATTTATAACCTTAGTATCCGGACCGGCTTAGGCCCTAACCTTTCCTACTTCGTAGAATTTTCGCCCGAACCCGAGGCCGCGCCTTCTATTCCTCTTTATACTCCTTAAGCCCCCGGCGCTCCTATAATTCCTTCCTAGGATTTTATTACCGTCGCCGGTATTCTATCCCGCAATCCTATACTTTATTTCCCTAACGACTAATAAAATTCCTACCCTTATATTTTCGTATCCTCTTTAATTAATTCTATTATCTAACGTCATTTATACTCCTCCTTACTTTAATTATACTTTAAATTTCGCTAATTATATTATAAGTACCCCAAATATCGCTACTTTAAATTAAGATAGCTTCCGGATTATATTCGCGGAATATATTTATATAATTAATAAATAAAGTAAATATCCTTCCTAATATTACAATATTACTTTTTTCTAATATTATTTAAACGCTACATTTTAAAATACTCCGTACTTACTCGCCGCTTCAAAATATATATTTAACGTCCCCCTTAACTATTATAATAAATATAACCTTGTTTAGGCGGCAGCGGTTATTATTATAAATATTCCGATCGACCCTAATAAATTTATTAAAACCCTCTAATAAGTTTATATATCCTTCCTCGGCCCTATACGTATTCGCCTAACTAACAACGGTTTCCCGGACTAGCCGGATACCCTCTCTTCTCTCTATTACTTTAATAATTTAAAGGTTTCGGACTATAAAAAGAAGGGTTATTATAAGAAATCTATAATCGACCACCGCCCTACTACTATTCTTCCTCGTATTATTTCCACTAGTACGGTTAATAATAATACTAACCCTAATATTAATAATCCTCCGGGTTCGCCTATAACTATCGATAGCCCCCGTACTACCGTAATAAATCCCAATTAGGACGAATAGCGTTACTAAATTACTCGCAACCTAACGGAAATAATAAAAATACTTTATACCCTTATTAATTATATTTAAATATTAATTAAATAATTCCTCTACAATTCCACTTTCCTCGCTAAATATAAACCGGAATTAATTTAATTAGTTTCCTTACTATTCCCTTCCTTCCTATATTTTAATATTCTAATATTATAAATAAATAAATAATTTTACATATATTGCATAAATTCCTTTTACTATTCCCCTTCTAATTCAATTACTAAGCGGTATTTATTCAATTTATTTAACCTAAGTACCTACAAAAGGATTTTCTCCACTTTAATTCTATTATTTAAATAAACCTAAAATTCTTCCCGTATTTATAGCCAATCGGTTATTATTATCTAATATTCCTCTATCTATAAATATCCAAAAACGAAGTGTTTAAACGTTTCTTCCCTAGCCTTATATAAATAGAACGGCGTTATAATATCCGGTACTTTCTTCCGGAAGAAGAAGGACCGGAGCTTAATAACTCCTATTCGGGCTTAAATAAGGAAGGAATTCTATACTTTCGTTAATAGATATAGTTTATCGTCGTCCTCCAATAATTAGCTTTTCTTCTTCTTCTTCTTTTTTACCCCGATTATATACCACTTAATAATATTATTACTAAACCTTATATTAAAATTAATAATAATAAATTTATACTACTAACCTAATTTAGCTACCGCCGCTACTATTTAATAATTATAACGCAATACCTACTCTCTTCTTATAACATCTTCCAACTACTCCTTTCAATCGATAGCAATTAATTCTAATATTTACAATAGGGGCAAGGGCATTCCCATTTCCGAAGGCAATCCTACTACCAATATAATAAATTTCTCCGTTAGTACCCACTCTTCAACCTACTTAATTTTAATAATACTACTTTCGGGTCGGTCAGCGGGCAGTCGACCTTTTACTCTTATCTAAATATAATTAATTACCTAAATTATAATCCCTCGGACGAATTCAACTTGGTCCATTCGGGTAAACCTCTCTTCGAAAGCCTTTACCCTTTTATTAAAATAGAAGTCGAGCGGTAAATAAAATATTTCCGTCTTTAAATTCCTTACTAATATAACTTTATACGCCCCAACGATAATTTTTAAATATTTAATTTAATATTTAGCTAACCTAACTATTATCTTTCGTAATTTCCCATAGACTTCGGTTAGTTAGTAGAAAATTAATACTCTATATATAATAACGCTCCGAATATATTTAATATAGATTTCTTTCGCTCGCGCAAAAGAATAACCTTAAATTTTCGCTATTAGCCATATTAAAACGTTCGTTTACGTAATTATCTTTTTCTTCACTACCTCTACGTATATTCGATAATTAAATTTCCAGTCTAATTAAACCCTTAGGAATTTTATCGATTCTATTAGTTAAAGTATTACTCCGCTAATTTAGAAAGTTTCCGTCCGTAGTTCCTTCGTCCGCATAAAATACATAAACTCCGTTTTATTCGCTTCGAATTCTATCCTTCTCTCAATTACCTATTTAGAATAAATTTCCTATACCGTTTAAAGAGTCCTACAATTTTCCTCTATTATTTTAATTACTATAATAATATTAATATTATTAATAAAATTAATTATAATTGTATTCTTAATTATAATTAATTTATAATATAATAAAATAATAAAGAGAATAAAAAGGATTAGTAAGAAGGGGGAGCCTTGGGGTATTCTTATTATAATATTGTAGGGGTTCGAAATTTCATCGTCGAAAAAAAGGGAACCTTTTCTTCCGGTAATAAAATTATCGACCTATTTAAAAAATTATCGTAGGAATTACATTTCCTATAAAATATATAAAAATTATTTATAATTAACTCTATTAAATACGCCCTTTAAATTAAGGAGTATAAGAAACGTTATAACTTTAAATTTCTAAGCTAAATAAATTGTATTAATTACTATTCTAATTACAAACTTTATTAAATAACCTACCTAATTACCTATCTAACCTTCTAGGAGGAAATTAAATTCTTCTACCGCTTACATTAACCTTATAATAATTAAAATTTCGAAAATCTTTCTAACGTTACTTAATAGTAAAATCAGCTTCTATACGCCGATTAATTTTTATTATTCGGCGCTTTTTCTTAATTTTTTTAAAATAATTACTTTTATATTCTTAAACCGTTAGGGGAAATATCCGAACCGAAAGCTCGTTGTAGCAAAAATCGTTATAACCTATTTGAATAATACCTTACAAATCTTTAAAAACCTATTTAAAAACTAATTGATACCCGGCGCTTTATTCGGTACTATCTTTAAAAAAATTTTTTTAATATCCCCCTTAGTAATTTAATTATTAATAGTCATTGGGGTATTGCCGTTTAATAATTAAATCTAATTTAGTAAATAATTTATAAGAACGTTTACCTTAAGGAAGAATTGGTCGGCGAAAATATTCGCCTTATTACTATAGTCTTCAATTTTATCTACCCTTTTACTAAATTTAAAGGCTAATAATTTAGGCGGATCTATTAAGCGGTAATTCCGGGTTCGAATTTACTTCTTTAATAATTAAAATTTACTTAAATCCTTTAACGCAAAAGCGATATAATTTCGCTACTTTATTATTTAAATCTTCGAAATAAATTATTTCTTTTTTACTATTACTTTTACGAATTCCCTTTAATTTAAAAATATTTTACTCCCGAATTATATTTATTATTTCTACCGCGCGTTTTTTATTATTATCTTATACTCTAAATTCCATTAATCCACTTATTTTCCCCGACTTTTCTTCTAATATAAGATAAATTCTTCTATAATACTAATAAATTCCCCATTAAATCTATTAAACGCTAATTCGAAGTCTTCTATTATAATAATCTTTTCTGGGACTAATATCTATTTCTCCGCTATATTTTACACTTTTTTTACGTTTATAAAACTCTAATTATAACTTCCTTCTTCTTCGGCCTTCCTATTCTATTTTCTAACCTAAACCCAAATTTTTTAAGGATAATAATCCAAACCGGTCTATTCGTATTATTAGATTCCCTAATATTTAATTTCGATATTACGCGATATTTATATATAATCGATCGTCCTATCTTTTTCGCTTTGTATTATATTGCCGAATTGTATTAATTCCCTACGAAAAGTTAATAAATTTAATTTCTACCGTTATACTTAAATAAAAAGCTTTGTAATTCCTAGACTAATCCTATTCTTTAAATCCTAATCGGGATAATAGAAATTAAAATCCCCGACGGCTATTTAATAGCCCCGTAAGGGTCTTTCCTCGAGGAGTTCGAAGAGGGGAAATTCCTATTAATATTTTAGCGTATTATATATAAGGATAGGGGAGTAAATAAAGTAAATAATTATCGGTTCTTATAAATTTTTAAATATTACTGCGGCCCAATCCTTTCCTAATCAGAAGTTTAAATCCTTAAAATTCCACCTCTTATTTATATATATTATTACCTTACCTTTCTCTAAATAATTAATACTATAATACTTACCGCCCTTCGGCCGGTAAATATCCCTATTTAAATTTCTACCCGGTTTTTAAATTACTATAATATTATAAATTTCCTTTTATTCGAATAGAAATTTCCTTCTCTTATACGATTTCCCTATATTTTAATAGAATATTTTTAATTAAATTATTAATTACCTTATAAAAGGGTTCTTTTTAATTTAACGGTGGATAAGGTAAATATTATATCCTTAGCGGCGGTCGTGCGCGTAACGGTTATAAAGCCGGTACGAATACGGTCGCCGGCGTTCTATAAGCGTATATATATATTTATTAGGCTAAATTAGCCTATAGATTTCGGCCGAAAACTATTCCCAAATATCTTTTATTTAAATTAGCCTCTTATTATTTTTCTAACTAATAATCTCTCTAAGGTTATAATAAAATAGGAGTTAAAAGGGGCGTCGGGGATAGTAATGTCCTCCTCCGGCTTAATTGTCGGCTTTAATACTAATTTAACCGGTCTTTTACGAATAATAAAACCGCGGGGCTTTTCGGCGTACGTAATTGAAATTTTCGTATAGGCCGCTTTAACGAGTGGATATTATTTCTTATTGAAAGTAAAATATTCCGATTTCTTATATAATTTATAATAGATTAGGGAACTATTTTTATTCGAAGGGTAATTCTCTTCGCTAAAATGAGCCCTACTATATTTAAATTAATTATAGTAGTCGTAAGCGTCTTCCAAATAATAAAACTTCACTATATATTTAAATCCCTAATATTTAAAGTATTATTAAATAATAGCTATAATTTAAAACGGTTCGTATAAATAAGCCCCGCCGTCCTAAAGGAAGAGGTTCTTTTAAAGGAAAATCGCCGCCTTCGTAATTGTAACTTCTATTAAAATTATCCCCCTATTTTCCCTATTATATTTTTTCTAAATTTTTACGTAAATAATATCTATTTCCTTATTCTTCTCCTTTATTTCTTTTAATATTATATTATCCGATTTTCCGTTGAAATTAATTTAAGGGATTCCCTTAATTAAAATTCTTATAATATTAAGGGTTATAATAACCTCTATTTTAAAAACCTCCTTCGTTTAAATATAATATTTCTAATATTATTCGTATATAGGTTTATCGAAAATTATAATATAATTACCGTTTATTACTATTCGGGTAGCCGCTCGGACTCCCTTATATTATTTCTCCTTTAAAACGTTCTCGATCGCTTATTTTATATCCTTATTCAATTATTTAATATACTAAATGGAAATCGAAATTCTTTTAATTATAAATTAGTATTCGTAGTTAGAGGGGATAAATTTTAGGGTAATAATAATAGTTAATTATTAGAAGGTAATGCTAATTTTACTTAATAATTTCGTAATAATATTAGCCTATCTTTTCGGCGCTTCTTAAATACCCTTTTTAAATTCCTTAAAAATATCCTTCTTTAAATCGTCGAAATCCTTCTTAATAATAAACTAATTCTCGCTAACCTTATTTACTTTAAACATCCGGGACCTACTTTTCTTCGTTTAAATTTTTGCGAATTCGAAAAGCAACTTTCGAACCCAACGACGGTCCTCGGGCGAAACAGCATCGTAATCCGTAGACTTATTCGCTTAGGCAATAAATCTCTTTATAATTTTATCGTCGTTCTCCGTTTTTTCTAAAGTTTTTATAACGAATACAGCGTCGGGGTCGTTACAATTAGAAATGTTTCTAAGGGGGTTATAAATACTATTTTCGAATCTACGCGCACCTTTATTAATTATTATTGGTAGCGATAGTTTAACGCTATCGCTACGTTCGTCGTAAAATATCGCGAAGGGGGTAAACGACCTTCCTAAATTGATTACTGTTATTTATTTTCGTTTTGGAGTACTTCCTAACCAGAAATCGGCGTTTCCGGTTTTAGCGTCGTTTTTTTTTATTATTAATAATATTATATATATTAATTAAAAATTAGGTAATAGAAAATATAATTATTTAAAGAAGATAATTTAAAGGCGTAATATATTTATAGCCGGTACTTTAAATATAATATTTATATATAGAATAAAATATAATAAAGGGTCGATATTAATATTAGCCTAAATATTAAAGGAGTTTAATAAAACGGAGGGCTAATATTATTTAAATATCGGACGTATTAATATTTATTATAATAATTATTACCTCTTAATTATATATAAAATAAGGCGTAACGAAAGGTCGATAATATTAATTTAAATATTAAAGGAGTTTAATAGAATAAAGAATTAATATTATTTAAATATTAAACGTACTAATATTTATTATAATAATTATTACCTCTCAACTTTTTTTTTATCTCTATATTTTTATAATAACCGGCGACTCTTTTCTTTAATTTTTTTTATCCTCTCTAATATTAAAAAGGGAGGACCGGGAGGTCTATTACGACCGCGCCCTTTCTTAGCCTACTCTATTATAAATATTTAAATAAAAGTAATAGAAAACTATTAGGAAATAATTAAAAATATATTTATTATTCTAAATAAGTAAAGAGTAATATTATATTATAATAAAGAATAATAAAACTCTTAAATATTAGAAAAAAGGGGTTTAAAACTTATATATATAGGGTTATATTTATAACTCTTACTATAGTCTATTAAATATAATTAATTACTAATTATAATACTAAATTTAAAAGATTCCTATATTATATTATTAATTAGCCTATTTCTATATTTTATAATTAATAAATTTATAAATTGGAAGAAAAAGTTTTTGCGAATAATAAATAAATTATAATTATTATAACCTCTAATATTTAAATACGTATAATAATAATAAAATAATAAAACCGAAGGATAATAAATAATTAATAAAATATATTAAAGTAGTTAAATTTAGTTATAGGATTAAAAAGTAAACGTACTTAAAATTAATAGAAAAACGGAAATTTAATAGTAATCCCCAATTTAAATTTAACGTAAGGGTACTATACGCTATAATAAATATTATTAATTTCCTAAATAAAATAGGTATTTTAATTATATATTCGGAGGAATCTAATTACCGAAAAATATATAATATATATAATAGTATTTATATTAATAAAGTTCTCGATTATATATATTATACTTAAATTAATTTTAAATACTTTATATTAATTTATTACAAATTCTAATTTATTACCGATTTTTACCCGGAGCTTACCTTTACGAATAAAAACGAATTGTATTTAATTTTTATCGGTATTTATAATAATAATTTAATTAATATAGATAATTATATTTTAATATTAAACGCCTTCGGTAATTAGGACTGTAAACCCTTATAAAAAGAATATTCTAAATTAAACTATAAAGGAAGGGGTTAGTAATTAATATAATAATAATTTATATTATAGAAAATTATTTACTAAAGGGTTTATTAATATTTAATTTAAATTAATTAAATACTATCTCCTACTCTATTAATTAATATAAATAAAATTATAACCGCCGCTATAATTAAAGCCGCTTACTATTATTACTATATAATTATTACTATTCTATTTATTTAAATACTATTAAAGTCCTTTAATAATAATCCTTACTCCCGGCGGTAATATATATATAATTATATTACGAAAGTTAATTAATTTTATATATTCTCTAATAATAAATATTTTCTAAATTTTTCTCTACTATATTTTATATTAATAATTAAAAATTATAATTCGGTTATAGGCTTGGTCGGAAGAAGAAAAGAATCGGGTATCTTTTATTTCTTAGAAAATTAAACGTATTCGAACGAATTTCGGTCCCTCTTTTAAAATCGGAGTATTAAACTATTAAATATAATTTAATTTCCTTTATAATTCGAAGTTAATTCGGCGGGAAGGTTATAAATTAGAAAGGATAAAATAAGAGGAAAATCGATATTTATTAAAACCTAAATACTTTTATTAAAATTTATAAATAAAATAATTATATATTAAACGGAATTTAATTTAAATATAATATAAATTATATATAAATAAAAATAGTTATAGACGTAGAAGTATATTAAATAATACTTTATAACGCACTATATTTTTAAAGGATATTTAATATATTAAATTATATTAAATTCAATTACTTTAATTTCCCTTATACTTACCCCTCTTACGGGTTATATAATTAAATACAAATATAGCCGGCGGACCCTCTACTTCTACTTATTATTTTATTTTTATTTTATTTTCTATCTAATTATTATTATTATACGTACTTTTTAAATTCTTCGCCAGATAAATTAATATAGGGGGGAAACGCAACTCTCTCTAATTTTAATTTACATTACTCTATTTTAATTAGTAAAGAAAATCTTAATATTTAATTACTTCGATAAATATTCTAATTCGCGGATACTATTATTAAAACTACGAAAATATTATAACTATTAATTTTAATATTTAAATTACCCCCCTTAGTCTCCGATTCTATCGGATAATCGAATTAGTCCTTCGATTCGGAATATATTATTATACTTAATCTACTAATTGAAATTAATAATAAATACTATTTTAAAACCTTTATTAATTATATTAACCGACGTTAATAAAACCTTTTAGGCGAAGAAATCTAGGGGACTATTATTTATAATTAAGAAAATATTTTATTATATATATTCGTAAAGACTTTAAGGGAAGAATTCGCGTATATATTATATATTTAAATAAAAATTATTATTCTTATAAGAAAATTTAACTATATAGTTATTATTATCTATCCGTATAGTAATTTACTTTTTTCTCCTATATATATCCCTAACCCTCGTAAGAGTTAATATATTAAATATATTCTTTTATAAATTTCGCCCAGAAATTTAGGTATTTTATTCTTTTATAAAATATTATATAGGCCAATGTATAGCCTAGATATACACCCCTAAATAGGTTATTTTATAAAGTATTTTACAAAGTATTTATAAAGGAGTTAGCGGTATAATCGTATATCGTATTATATATTATATTTAATTAAGCGATTAATTAATTATATTTAATTTATATTAATCTATATATTTATAATCTATCTAATATTTATTATATAATTAAATAGTTTAATTACTAGCGAATCTCCTTTATTAAATTTACGTATTAACGATACGTATATTACGCCGACTACCCTATATACTAATTAGAATATTAATTAGCGTACTTCCTCCCCTTATACTTCTTCTTCTTATAATACTAATAATATAGCCTCCTCTACCCTATATAAAACTACCTCTTCTCTCTCCTCTACCCCTTCCTCGTATAATTTATATAGAGTTTCGCGGGCGGCTTCGTCCCCTCTATAATAGAGTAGGAAGTTAGTAATCTATTATATCTTCTACTTTTAAATTAATACCTTCCTATATAGATATATTTCGCTAAATTAATAGCGCTACTAGTATCGATATTATAGGGTTATAACCTATTTTAAATTAGCAGCTATAAGTAGGCTAGAAGTAAAACTGTCCCCGACTTTATAATACCGCCGCTTAAAATTAAATTAGCGCTGTAGAGGGAGGAGTTTAAATATTAATTAATATAATTAATCGGAGAATATAAAGGTCGATAATAAATAGTACAATATTATAAAAGCGGTTACGAAAGTTCTTAATACAATTAAAGTCCTAATAAATCAAATAATTATCTTCGTTAATAAAATTTCTTAAGAGTTATTAAAATAAGTAAAAATTTAATTTAATTAATTTTAATAATTCTTATTAGGGAATTATTATAGCAAATAATAAATACGAATATAGTAAATTATATTATATAATAAATTTGCCCGTATACAGTTCTAATTTATTAGGGGTAGGGTAATATATTATAAATATAGTACCGAAAATAATATAATATTAATATATTACTATATCGATAATTCGCTAATAAATTTAATTAAGAGCCTCCTCTAATTATAATATATTAAAATACTCGAATTTAATTCGTTTTATTTAGTATTCGATAATTTCGTCGATTATAATTTTTATAGTATTAAATATCTTAAAATTCTAGATAATAGTTTAAACAACTAGATTAGCGCCTATATATATAATAATAATTAATATATTATAAAAATATATAGGGGAGATATAAGGAGGTATACTTATAATAATAAAATTCTTTAAATTATAATTAATTAATTCAATTAGCGATATAATATAGTAATTAAAATTTAACTTCTTATTAACGTAATAAGTAGCCTACTCTTTTTTAATAGTTATATACGTATTATTTAAATATATAATAATTACTATTTATTACGTAAAGAAACTCTTAAATTTCTCCTAAATAGTATTAAAATTTTTAATAATCTTTATATAATAAATATATTTCTAGAGATTATAAAGTTTAAACCGTAAATACTCTATAATATTAGGAGGAGGGCCTAACTAATTAATACTATTAACTAATTAATTTAAGTAAATAATAATGTACTTATCCTCTTCGTTAAATTCTTTTAAATTTATAGTATTATTAGGAGGTTATAATTAGGCTTCTTACCTAAATACTATAACGACTAGGATCCAGTGCTATAGACCACATCCCATTCGTCTCATCGACAAGACCCATAGGACCCACCGGTGCTATTGATGCGAGCACCCTAATTGGTTGCACGAGCGGCATTGACCGCACGACCATTCAATTGGCACCGCGACCTACATGTCGCATTCACGTGCATTGTTAGATTAAATAAGGAAGGCGGTCGAGGCTAGCAGAATCTAGGCCCATCCCATATAAGGATGCAACTCCAGAGCCCAAATCTCAACCTCTCCCTCTTTCCTTCTTTAGCTTTAGTTATTTATTTCATTTGTACCCAACTACGCGATACGGAACTACGTGAGCTGGTGCATCGTAACAAATACTAAAATTAATACTAATATTTCCTATTATATCTATATACTAATTATATTAATATAGGCTTAAATAACTTAGATAGCAACCTTCTTATCCTATTTATACTTAATATTTAATACTATATTCTTATTAACGTAAAAAATATAGAGTTAGGAGCGCGCCTCTAAATAAACTCGTTTAATAGCCGCTTTTATAGTATTATTATAGTCTATAATAATAATTAATAGAATAGTAGTAGTAATAATCTTATAACGAGCGTTAATTTAATTTATTAATTAATTAAACCTATTACGGGCAAAGGGTAGATAGTAGATATAAATATACGTAATTGTACGAAGGAGAGAAGGAGAGAGTGTAGACGAGTGCTTAGAAGACTGGCTTTATAAGGGCAGTCCAGCTGTAGGCCCGATGTAGGTCTACGGTTGGAGGCCGTTATAGCTAGTTAATTAATAGTAATAATAGTCTTAGAAGCTATTATACGCTAATATAAGGTACGTGAGTAATTACGTACGATATAGGCTAACCCTATAACACTTCCCCTAATTAAAAGAAGCTATATAGTTAATTAAAGTTATATAAAATAATAGAAATCCCTATTAAATAAGTAGTCCGCCCTCGAAATACTTTTATAGCCGCCGCTATTATAAGCCGCAGTAACTTTTATTATAGGGTTGGAACTTCCCGTTCTATTCCCGATCCTCTATATTCTTTGTATTTTTTAATCGGGGCCTCCGTTTTTGTAGCCGGCCTTCCCTTTTTTAATAACCGTTTCCGCCTCTTTTCCGCCGCCATTTAATTTAGGGGGTATAGTTCGTTTAAATATATTTTATAGAACCTTTATATTTTATTGGGGGCTATAATTATATTAGTATATAGTTACTATAATAATTAGTAAGGGGGTCTTTAAATAATATAATATTCTTAATAGCTTTTTTCGTTTTTCTAATAGCTATTGAATTTTTTAAAATTGTATTCGATTAAGTCCTCCTTATTATTAGTCCTCTTTATAACTTGTCTATAATTAGTACGAACGTTCTATTCCTTTATAGGCGTTTACTTTAAAACGCCGACTTCGTCCTATAACTTTATTTTATTAATATAGAAGGTTGGGCTATACTTTATATTAATTAGGAATTTAAATATAATTTTATAATTGTCCGCTTTAAGGATTTCGAAGGGATTTTTAAATAGGGGCGTAAATTTAGTATGCGGGCGACCGGTTTCGAAATTTTTTATATTAAATAAGACCCTATCTCCTACTTTATATTTTAGGGCGTTTAATTATTAAATATTAATGTTATCTTTATACTATTATTGAATTTGCTTAGTTTGGCCCGTAATATAATTTAAGACTTCTTTAAAGCGGTTAGCGATTTCGTTAGTTTTGAAGTATTCTGCTTATTACTATACCGATATATTTAAAAGATAAGGTTTCGCTAATTCGATACTTATACGAGGGTGGAAATTATAATTAGTAAAGAAGGGGGATATTTTTATAAATTTAGAAATTAGGTTATTATTAGCGAATTTTACGATTGGTAATTAATTTACTTAATTGTTTTATATTTAATTAATATAGAGGCGAAGGTATTTTTCTATTTTTGTATTAATATATTCGGTTTAATTATTAGTAATTGGGTAGAATGCGGAGGAGGGTTTAAAAGTTACTTCTAAGCGGGATAATAAAGCTTTTTAAAACCGGGAAATAAATTAGGAATTATAGTTAAAGATAATAGAGTCCGGTAATTTATAAATATTATAGACTTTTTCGATAAAACGATTTACTAATTCTTTGGCTATAAAATTAATAGTAGGGATAAAATATTATATTTTAGTTAATTAGTCGATTACTATAGCGATATATTTAAATTCCTAGCTTCGACGGATATAGGGTATTAACAGTATAATATAGTCGATTGAAATATTTTTCTATAGCGCGAATAATATTATTAGCGGTTTTAAAAAGTTATAGGGGACGTATTATAATAGTTTAAATTTAGCGTATACTAAATAAATTTTATAGTAGGTTTTAATGGTAGTATATATCCCTAATTAGAAGAAAGATTGTAAAAGTAGTAAATAGGTTTTTTTATAGCCCGGGTATTTAATTGAAGGCGAGTTGTAAATACGATAAAGAAGTTGTAAATAAAGTTCGGTATTTATAGGGTTAATAAAGATAGTACTATAGTAGTACGCCCGTCCTTAAATTACTTTATATTCGGTAAAAGATACTTTTTTTATATAGTCTTTAATTTCTTTAAATTATATTTTACAATTGGGGTCTAATAAGTAGGCTATAACGTCTTATAAAAAAACCGACTTCTCGTAACTTTCTATAATTAAATCGTTAATAGACTTCTTATTTATAACCTTTAATTTATAAATATATTCGGTACTAATATTAACTTCCCCTCCTTTATCCTCTAAAATAAATATTCTATTAATAAAAATATTGTAGTCGAATAGGACTTTATTCTTAATTAGTAGTTATTTATTAATTACGTCCTTAGGCAAGTCTTCTAGCTTCCTACTTAGGGCGTTGGGGCGTATTTATAGCGAACCCGGTCGATATTTAATTATAAAATTAAACCGGGAGAGGAATTAGGACTATTATATATAGTAGGGGGTAAATTATTTATTAATAGTGAAAGTTTTTAAATTTTTATAATTTATAAGGATTTCGAAAGGTTTTTATATACCTTCTAATTCGGGGCGCTACTCCTCTAGGGCCTTAATAATAGCGAGTAACTTTTTATTATAAATATTATAATTATATTTAATTGAAGAATATTATTAATTAAAGTAAGCGATAGGGTAGAGGATACTTTCTTCGTCGTATTATAATAAGGTATTACCGTAGGCCTAATTGGAGGCGTCCGTTTCGACGACGGTTTATTTAAATTAATTATAAATACAAAGTATAAATCTACTATTGAAAGCCTTCTTAAGGGCTTCGAAAGACTTCTAGTACTACTCTATCTAATACTAGTCTACGACTATTTTTTTAATTAATTTATATAGTAGGCCGGTAATAATTAAAAAATGCTTAATAAAGCGACAATAGAAATTAGCGAAGCCTAAGAAATATTGTAGCGCCCTCTTAGAATTTAGAGCTTCCTATATTATAATTATAGAGACTTTTTCGGGGTTTATTTCGAAATTTCCCGGGGTAATAATGAGACCTAAATACTTCGTACAAATAATATAAAATTTATACTTATTAATATCGATTTGGAGGCCTACTTTAATTATTTATTGTAAGACTTCTTTAATATACTTCTTATATTCCTCTTCGTTATCCGAATAAATTAGGACGTTATTAAGGTACGTAGTAGTATAAATATTAAAGATATTATATAATATATTATTAATATAATTCTAGAAGGTCTCCGGTATTCCTTATAATTTAAATAGATATATAATAGATTCGTAGAAGCTAAAGCGGGTAATAAAAGCTGTTAATTATTTATAGCCTTCTTTAATACGTATTTTATTAAATATTATAATAATATTAAATTTAGTAAAGATTTTAACTTTATAAATAGCGTCGAAGGTTTCTTTAATTAGCGGTAACGGATATTAAATCTTTATTATTATATTATTAATATTATAATAATTTGTATAAATATAGATATTACTACCCGGCTTTTTAATTAGTAGGATAGGCGAGGCGGCTATAAATTATAATGGGCGGATGAATTTCTTTTTTAAATTATCGTCGATTTACTTTTTAATTACAACGGTTTTAATAAGCGATATTCATTACAATCGTACGTTGGAGGGTATTTCGCCCGGTTTAAATTCAATTTTATAATCGTACAAATAGTATAGAAGGACTTTATTTATTAAAAAGGGGAGAAAAGCTATTACTTTATTAATATAGCGGCGGCCTTTTAATTTCTTTAAGATTTTGAGAATTTTATTTTTAATTTTTACGGAACAATCTACTTTATTAAGAAATTTCCTTACGTCCTCTTTAAAAATTTTAGCTAAATATATTTATTAAATTATCTCTTTATAGAATAGTGTATTTTTATTGAAGTTTCTAGTAAAGTAGATGGTTTTAATAAGAATTGTAGCTTCGCGGGAGTCTTTTAATAAATAAATATTAACTATTTCGTTAATAAAATTATAAAGAACGGGGGGGAGACTTTCCTTATATTATTAACTATTACTTTCTATAATATTATTAATTATTTCTTCGGTTAAATCTATATCCTAGATTTTTACTATAGCCGCTAACTTTTTAATTTGAATATAATTCGTAACGTATAATAATAATAATCTTATTCCTTAACTATATATTTATAGCGCTACGTTTAGTATAAGGTACTTCTCTTGGTTCTCTAAAGGAAAAAATCGTTCGGCGATAAGCGCCGCCGGATAAAAACCCCTAGCTCTATTCTAATTATAGGCAAGCCGTACTACTCCTTCCTAATTTTTAACTATAATAGTTCTTACTTACTACTATAGTAAATAAACGCATTTTCTATTTTATTCTACCTAATATTAAAACTATTATAATACTATTCCCCTTTTCCACTCCTTCCTCCCGTCCCCTAGCCGCCGTCCCGTCCCCATTTACTTTATTTATTTTTATTTACTCTCTTACCCCACTCCTTCTTTTTTATTCCCTCCCTTTTTATTTTATCCTCTTATCCCTATTATAATTTATACCCGT
Source organism: Neurospora sp. CHS-2018a (assembly GCA_009802275.1). NCBI lineage: Eukaryota > Fungi > Ascomycota > Sordariomycetes > Sordariales > Sordariaceae > Neurospora > Neurospora sp. CHS-2018a. Next base: position 131,999 of record RAKG01000094.1, read on the forward strand.
ATAAGGGCCTCTTCTATTATTTATATAAATTCTCTTCGGACGCTAGCCCCAAACCTTCTTCTTCTTTTCTAAATTACTATATCTTTAAAATAGCCTCCCCTTCGTCGTTTAGTAGCGCGCCCGGCCGCGCCCTTAGCTATAATATTTATAATTTTAATATTTAGACCGGTTAAAGCCCTAACCTTTCCTACTTTATAAAATTATTACTTAAATTTAATATTGCGCCTTCTACCCCTCGCTACGCTCCTTAAACCCCCGGCGCTCCTATAATTCCTTCCTAAAATTTTATTATTATTATTAATATTCTATCCCGTAATCCTATACTTCGACTTCCTAACGACTAATAAAATTCCCGCCCTTATACTTTTATATCCTCTCTAATTAATTCCGTTATTTAATATTATTTATATTCCTCCTTACCTTAATTATATTTTAAATTTCGCCGACTATATTATAAATACCCCAAATATTACTACTCTAAATTAGGATAGTTTTCGGATAATATTTATAGAATATACTTATATAATTAGTAAGCGGGGTAAATATCCTTCTCGGCGTTATAATATTACTTTTTTTTAATATTATTTAAATATTACGTCCTAAAATACTCTATATTTATTCGCCGCCTTAAAATATATATTCGACGTTTTCCTTAACTATTATAATAAATATAACTTCGTTTAAGTAGCGGCGATTATTATTATAAATACTCCGACCGATTTTAATAAATCTATTAAAACCTTTTAATAGGTTTATATATCTTTCTTCGGCCCTATATATATTCGCCTAATTAATAATAGTCTTTTAAATTAATTAAATACCCTTTCTTCTCTTTATTATTTTAATAATTTAAAAGTTTTGGACTATAAAGAGAAGGGTTACTATAAAAAGTTTATAGTCGACCGCCGCCTTACTACTACTCTTCCTTATATTATTTCCGCCGGTGCAATTAATAGTAGTATTAACTCTAATATTAATAATCCTTCGGGTTCGTTTATAACTATCGATAGCCTCTATATTACTATAATAAGTCCCGGTTAGAATAAATAGCGCCGCTAAATTATTCGTAACCTAATAAAAATAATAAAAATATTTCGCACTTTTATTAATTATATTTAAATATTAATTAAATAATTCCTCCGCAATTCCACTCTCTTCGCTAAATATAAACCGGAATTAATTTAATTAATCTCCTTACTATTCMTTTCGTTTCCGTATTTCAATATTCTAATATTATAAATAAATAAATAATTTTATATATACCGCGCGAATTCTCTTCATTATTCCCCTTCTAATTCGACTACTAAGTAATATTTATTTAATTTATTTAATCTAAATACCTACGAAAGAATTTTCTCCGCTTTAATTCTATTATTTAAATAAATTTAGAATTCTTCCTATATTTACAACCAATTAATTACTATTATCTAATATTCCTCTATCTATAAATATTTAAAAATAAAGTATTTAAACATTTCCTCCCCGGCCCTATACGAATAAAATAGCATTATAACATCTAATACCTTCTTCTAAAAGAAGAAAGACCGGAACCTAATAATTCTTATTCGGGTTTAAATAAGGAGGGAGCTTTATATTTTTATTAATAGGTATAACTTATCGTTATCCTCTAATAATTAACTTTTCTTCCTCTTCTTCTTTTTTACCCCGATTATATATTATTTAATAATATTATCGTTAAATTTCGTATTAAAATTAATAATAATAAATTTATACTACCAATTTAATTTAATTACTACTACCGCTATTTAATAATTATAGCGCAATATTTATTCTCTTTTTATAACATCTTTTAACTACTCCTTTTAATCGATAGCAATCAATTCTAATATTTATAATAGAAGTAAGGGCATTCCTATTTCCGAAGGTAATTTTACTATTAATATAATAAATTTCTCTATCGGTACCTATTCCTTAACCTATTTAACCTTAGTAATACTATTTTCGAATCGGTTAATAAGTAATCGACCTCTTACTTTTATTTAAATATAATTAATTACTTAGGCTATAATCCTTCAAACGAATTTAATTTAATCCGTTTGAATAAGCCTCTTTTCGAAAGCTTTTACCTTTTTATTAAAATAAAAATCGAATAATAAATAAAATATTTCCGTTTCTAAATTCCTTACTAATATAATTTTATATACCTCGGCGATAACTTTCAAATATTTAATCTAATATTTAACTAGCCTAACTACTATCCTTCGCAATTTCCTATAAATTTTAATTAGTTAATAGAAAGCTAATACTCTATATACGATAATACTTCGAATATATTTAATATAAATTTCTTTCGCTTACGCAAAAAAATACCCCTAAATTTTCACTATTAACTATATTAAAACGTTTATCTATATAATTATTTTTTTCTTTACTACTTTTATATACATTCGATAATTAAACTTCCGGTCTAACTAAACCCCTAAGAATCTTATCGATTCCGTCGGTTAAAATACTATTCCGCCGATTTAGAAAGTTTCCGTCCGCGGTTCCTTCGTTTACGTAAAATATATAAATTCTATTTTACTTGCTTCAAACTCTATCTTTCTCTTAATTACCTATTCGAAATAGATTTCCTATACTATTTAGAGAGTCTTACAATTTTCTTTTATTATTTTAATTATTATAATAATATTAATATCGTTAATAAAATTAATTATAATTATATTCCTAATTATAGTTAATTTATAGTATAATAGAGTAATAAAGAGAATAAAAAGGATTAATAAAAGGAAGGAGCCCTAAAGTATTCCTACTATAATATTATAAGGGTTCGAAGTTTTATTATTAAAAAAAAGGGAACCTTTTCTTCTAATAATAAAATTATTAACCTATTTAAAAAGCTATTATAAGAATTATATTTCCTATAAAATATATAAAAATTACTTATAATTAATTCTATCGAATACGCCCTTTAAATCGAAGAGTATAAAAGACGTTATAATTTTAAATTTTTAGGCCGAGTAGACCGTATTAATTACTACCCTAATTATAAACTTTATTAAATAGCCTATTCAATTACCTATTTAACCTTCCGAAAGGAAATTAAATTCTTTTACCGCCTATATTAACTTCGTAGTAATTAAAGCTTCGAAAATCTTTCTAACGTTATTTAATAGTAAAATTAGCCTCTACGTACCAATTAGCTTCTACTATTTAACATTTTTTCCTAACTTTTTCAAAATAATTACTTTCGTATTTTTAAACCGTTAAGAGAAATATTCGAACCGAAGGCTCGCTATAGCGAAAGCCGCTATAATTTATTTAAATAGTACCCCGCAAATTTTTAAAAACCTATTTGAAAATTAATCGATATTTAATACTTTATTCGGCGCTATCCTTAAAAGGATTTCTTTAATATCCCCCTTAATAATTTAATTATTAATAGTTACCGGGGTATCGCCGTTTAGTAATTGAATCTAATCTAATAAATAATTTATAGGAATATTTACTTTAGGGAAGAATCGGTCGGCGAGGATATTCGCCTTACCGCTATAGCCTTCGATTTCGTTTACCCCTTCGCTAGGTTTAAAGGCTAGTAGTTTAGGCGGATCTACTAGGCGGTAGCTCCGGGTTCGAGCCTACCTTTCTAATAGCCAAAATTTACTTGAATCCTTCGACGCGGAGGCGATATAATCTCGCCACTTCGCCGTCTAAGTTTTTAATATAAGTCGTCTCTTCTTTACCGCTGCCTCTACGAACTCCCTCCAATTTAAAGGCGTCCTATTCCCGAACCATGCCTACTACTATTCGTAACGTATAGTTATAGTCCCTATAATTCGTAAATATAATTAAAAATAATTGTATTAAATTCCCGAATATTACTAAGGTTAAAATTGCGGTCGGAATTTCGGTAATAGTAAAGAACGTAGGGGCGCTTCGTACCCGTAAAAATACATCGGCCGTTAAAACGGACGTAAAATTTATAGAGCGTAGGGTTTTTAATTTTAATAAAGAAAACGGCCGTACTAATAATACTAATCTTTAATTCGGCTTTCTTAATTATTAACGCCTTGATAAGGGTAGGGATAATTTAGTAGCCGGTTTTAGGGTCGATCCTAATTATAATTAGAAATAGCTCTGCGACCGAAGATTTTAGAGTAGGTTCGGTAACGACGGACTTTAGAGCGGGCTTAATAACGGCGGGTTTTAAAATAAATTTAATCTCGGGGACGGGAGAAGGCTCTAAAGCGGACGCTAATTAGGGGGTAGCCTTCCTTTAAATAAAGGTTATAGAAACTCTATTAATAAAAGCTTTAGGGGCTGTAATTTATTTTTTAGAAAAATTTAAAAGTAAATAACGGCCGTAATAGATAGGGTTATTAAAACGTACCCTATATTATTTGTAATCGATCTTAGGCTTATAGTATTATATTTATAGGAAGTTTAAAATAATTGGGTAGTTCTTAGAAATATTATAAATTAAGAAAGTAATTATTTCTTCGTAATAGCCGATATAAAGTTTGGCTATTACTTCCTTAGAGATAATACCTTTAATTATTCCGTTAGTAAAAATTAATTTCTTTATACGAAGGAGGCGAAAATAAAGGAAGTTATTTTTAACGATAAATAAATAATTAATAAAAATAAAAGCGGAATAATTAGTATTAATAAAGGAAATATAATAATTTTTATACGAGCCAGTTATAATATAAAAAGATAAGAGTATTAAATTTAACGAAGTAGAATTATTTAAAAATTGAATTTTAATTTCTTCTAAAACCTTTAATTTAAAAGAATTTAAAATTCGTTTTTAAAATAAAGATAACCGATAAGGCCTTTATACGCAATTGGGTATAGAGGCTATTCGTTTTCCGGATTGTTATAATATTCGCTATTAATAACGGACTCTATAGGGGCGGTTAAAATAGTAGGAATAGTATTTATAACGTAGACTTCTTCTTAACCGCTGCAACTATAATTATAGCCTTTACCTTTGCCCTTACTTTTATTCTTCTTACTTTTCTCGTATTAGGAGCCCTAAGATCCGTAATTAATAAAAGCAGTATATTTACGAATAATATAGTTAGGCTTAGTATAATAGTAATAGAAATTATTATGGGAACGTTAGTTAAGGATATTTTTATAAATGAAAATAATAAAGTTAATAGTATTAAAATCTATTTTATTATTACCTTAATTAATAGGGAAATTATCGACGTTGTAAGAGTTAGAGCCACCGCTATTACTGTTAAAACTAGAGCCGGAGCTAGGGTTAAGGGTTTTAGTACTTAGAACGTAGGTATTTATTTTATAATAGTGGTCGGCATTTTTAAGGTTATTAGTAACGGTACAATAGATTGTAAATTATTTCATAAAATCGTTAGCTTTAGGGAGATTGCAGTAAATTAATATGTTACAAAAATGCTTATTAATTTTATTTTATAAGTAATAGACTTTTATAGAATCGTTAAAATTATATAAATTTATAAAGTTAGTAAATTCGAACTCGAATTTAGTAAAGGATATATTTTTTATAAAGAATTCCTCTAAACGGCGGTTAGCGTCTATTTTTAAATTAATATTCTAAAAGCGAGTAACGAAATATTCTATAAATTCAGTACCCGTTTTCTAACACTAAGTATCTTTATCGCTACCGTTCTAAATAACGTTAAGGTTATCCTAGATACTAGAAAGGATTTCCGGGCCTAATAATATAACAGTACGAATAATTTTAACGTTTTCGTCGATATAGAGTAAAGGGTCGTACTTTTATTAGGATTAGATATAGAAACGTTAGGCCTTAAAAATTTTATATTTGCGGGCAGCGTTAATATTCTCCTTGCTAATAAAGATAGGCGGGTTTTTTATTATTTGCTTAAAGGACGATATTTTACCCTTATTTACTTTAATAAGGCCGTCGTATAAAGCCTGAACGTTAATATTATAAGTCTTAAGGGCGTTATAATTGTTATAGGGTAGTAGCTGTAGCATTGCCTATATAGTATACACTTCGAGTTCTGCCTTGCAAGCAGAACATCGTCTACTTTTAGTAGTTTGGCGGACGTAGCCATAGTACACGCTACCCTATCATAGTATGTTCTGCTTAACGGTGGGATGCTGCGGTTCGATTCCCCGCAGTGGCATTTGGAGGCGGGTTTTTCGAGTGCATCCGACCACGGCGCTCGGTCCCTAAGGTTGGGACTTGGTAGCAATGCCGTGGGAAAACAGCGAGTACTCAATAAAAGATATTGCTAACCGCCGCTCGTACTTAGAGGGTACGGAGCGACTAAATGTTATAAGCTACCCCATTGGAACTTCGGTTCGGGTAGTGCTATATAGGCAATTACCTTTTCTTGGATGTAAAATCCGCTTTAAAGAGGAGGTAGTGTCACAGGGTAGTAGCTGTGGCATTGCCTATATAGTGTGCACTTCGAATTCTACCTTGCAAGCAGAACATCGTCTACTTTTAGTAGTTTAGCGGACGTAGCCATAGTACACGCTACCCTGTTATAATAATCCGCAAAGAGGTTATTATATTATTTCTAGAGGTTAGCATACGAAGTTTGGAGGTTGGCGTACGTAGTCGAAAAATTAATATAATCGAAATTCTTTTAGTCGAAATTATTTTAGGTTTCGTTAATTATAATATAAGTAATCTTTAATTCCGTTTTATAGTATTCGAAATCGTTAGTAACGTTATTATAGAATATAAAGTTAATATAATAAAAGCGACTAAGTAGAATAATAATCGAACGGAAGGTAGGATTATTAACAAGGATAATAGCGGTCGCGAGGTAATTATAGAGAATAGCCTTCTTATTTTCGTTATTTTTAATACCGGTAATAAGATTATTAACGGCGGAAGAAAGGGGAAATTCGAAAAGTATAATATAATAAACAGTTATATCGAAAGTATTAATAAATTCGTCGAATATTTTACGGACGTCGTTTAAATTAAAGAACGTAATTAGAGTATTAGGAATAGGGAGATCGCCGCCGGTATTATTAGCGGACGAAAAGGTAACGGAGTTATTACTCTCGTTATAAGATATAAAAATAAAGGAGTAATTACGTAAGGCGAAGCCTTTATCCTTTGGATAAAGAATGCCTACTTTTATTTATTAAATAAAGGGGAGCGGGACTGATTAGGGATTATCGTAATTTACGACTATCGAAGTTTGGGGGTATTAAATTCAACGATTCATTGGACGAGGCGATTCCTATACGTACGCAATTAATAAATTAATTATAAGAAGGGTTTATATTATAAATATAATAATTAAAAAGTATAATTAATTATTATAGGTAAAAGGTAGATAGTAAATATAAATATACGTAATTGTACGAAGGAGAGAAAGAGAGAGTATAAACGAATGCTTAAAAGATTGGCTTTATAAGGGCAGTCCAATTGTAGGCCCGATATAGGTCTACGGCTAGAGGCTATTATAGCCAGTTAATTAATAGCGATAGCAGTCTTAAAAATTGTTGTGCGCTGGCACAAGGCACGTGAGTGATCACGTGCGACATAGGCTAACCCTGTGATAAAACCCCTCCTATCTCTTATTATCTACAAACCTAAATATATAATTAAAAATATAACTTAATTTAATTATACTTATAATTTAAAAGAAAGCGAATCCTTTATTATTAATTTTATATATATTATTGTAGAATTATATTTATAGGTACTATTTCTAAAGCTTCTCTCCTTATAAATTACTTTAAAAGAGGGCGGTCGGTTTAATCTTAATATTATCTACCTAATTAACTTTAAAGTAGACCCCTTTATTTATAAATAGCTTTATAATTTATTAGAAGGGGTTATAATTAATATTAGTACATATTTTAAATATATATTAAAAGTTTACTAATTATTTAGTTTTAAATTAAAACCCTAGGAACTTCTTATATAATTTAAATACGATTTAACGGTTGCGTATATTAAAACGATCGAAATATTAAATAATAAATACCTTATATTCAATATTAAATACCCTATAGATTAATACGTTTTAATTAGGAGAATAAGTATATTTATTATAGCCTACTTTTAATTTAAATATTTATTTTCTAAGGTTAATCTTTAATACTTTGAAATACCCTCTTTAAGAATAATTTTTCTTAATAATTAATATAGATCGAAAATAAGCTTTAAATTAATAACGTAGGCTATTAATATAAATAATATTATATTAAATAGGACCGAAGTCCTTAACTTTATTAATAGATTATATTTTAATAACCCTATATCCCTCCTCTTTAACCTATTTAATAATAGTATTAAATACTTCGTCGAAAGTATCCTACTAGGTTATAAAAATAAAGTAATATTCCTCCTCGTCCTTATTATTAATTTCGATTATAAAAATATTATCGTCGTCGTCGGGGTTATTATAAAGGTTTATAAACTCTAACTAAATAGAAATAAATTTATTAAATTCGATTAGAATAAGTTCGACTAAAGTAATATTTATTAAAGGTTTTAAATTAAAGTCGATAAGAGAGAGGTTAATTACTTAACTAAGGGTATTACCCGTACTATAATCGTACGCGCCCATCGGTTAAAGGGTTACTATATCGGCTATTTATATTATAATTAACTAAAGAAACGTATTAAAAAGTAATAAATTAATTTATACCATCGACCAAATATAAACGCTTTATTTACTTAGTAATACAATATATTAATATTAAAGTAAATTAATTAAATATAATAAAATAATATATATAGTAATAATTTAATTAAAAAAGTAATATAACAATATATATGCTAAAATAATAGCTAAGTCTAATTAGGTAGCTAATATAATACGAGGGTAGCCTATATAACCCCTAGATATATATAATAGCCTAAAATCTAGGAATTTAGCGGGCGCGGTACGTACTAGATAAGTACAGGTCGGTTACTAGGCGGTAGGGTTAAAGATATATATAGGAGAAAAAAGTAAATTACTATATAAATAAATAATAATAACCGTATAATTAGACCTTCTTATTCTTATTACTAATACATTTAAAAACGACGAACTTATAATAATAAGGCTTAAAATTAAAAATATTATCGGATAAAAAGCTTATATAGCCTCTTCGCTAATAAAGTAGACCGAATATATATATTATATATTTATCTACTTTATTTATAAGAAAATTAGTAAAATATATAATATTATAAAGGGATATAGGAATAAAAAGCGCTACTAATTATATAAAATTATACCGGTTCCTAACTTCAAATCCCCGCCGCCTCCTTCTTCTATTAACCTTTAAAAATTCTATAAGGATTATATTGTATATATCTATAGGAAAACTAAATACTAAAATTTATACTAATTCTATAATAGAATAATAATTTAAAATAATATTCAAATAACTTTAAATATCTATAATCGGCTATTAAAAAATATATTTAATAATATTACGGGTCTATAGATTATTCTACGTACTATTCTAATTAATAATATAAAATAATAAATTACTATCCGTATCGAATTCGCTAAATTATTAATTAAACCTTTTAATAATATTATACCCGATAAGCGCCGGGTATATTTTACTAAATATACCTTTTATTAGTTCGAATATAGTAAAATTTTATATATTTTAATAATTATTAATAGGGAAGGTTTTAATTACTAATTAATTAATAAATCTATATTAAAAATAAAGCGGGCTACTAAATACGTAATTTAAATTTATACCCTATATATAGCTTCTATCTATATTTTTCTAAAAATACTATTCTTTAAATAATCGTTTTATACCTTAAATAACCATTTTACTTATTAGCTTTCGAATAACTATAATTTAAAATTTATACCCTATTCCTCTATAAATAATTTTATAACTACTTTCTCTATTTTTAATTATAATATAAAGTCCGTACTCTATTACTTCGTAAATAACTTTATAATTACTATTAATAACCCTACTTAATACCTTACTTCTATATTCAGTTTCTTTAAAACTTTAATTAAATTATTATATTATATATCCGAAATTATTAGTATAAAGCCGCCAATCTTCTATAATACACATAATAATTATTTCCTCGTCTTATACGGCTATTAATAAAACTATTAAACAGATTTAATATATCGAAAATAAATTTTATATACTGAAATTAAATTACTATAACCTAGTAATTTAAAGCTATTAATAACTCCGATTCGCAACATCGTTCTTTATCCCTAATTTAAATATTTTTTAATATAATAATTTACCTACTTTTCTTTATAAAGTAACTACGTTTCTTTTATCTATAAAATAATATCTTTCTACTTATTAAATTAATATTATAAAATAGATTAAACGTATTTAAATTCCGTTATATCCGAAGAATTAATTATATATTACTATATAAAAAATAATATTACCCTTATAATAGTAATTTAATTTAGTAAGGGATTAAAAATAAATTTAATTTTAATAACTAAAGAGTTTTCTCGCTTTAACGATTTAAAATCTTCAAAATATTTATTATTATATTATTTTTATACTATATAACTAAACGAAGATAAAAAATCGCGTACCTAATCTTTTTTAATATAATTAAAGATATTATTATTAAAGTATTATAAATAGTACTATTATTAAATATTAGGAAAAGTTATATTAAAAGTATTAATAAATTAGGGGTTACTATTAATTATAATAAATTAGGGGTAAAGGATTTTAAAATTATTAATTATATTTTTAATACGTTCGACGAAGAAAATAAACCTATCCTCCCTCTTATTATTAAAGAACGTTTAAAAAATTAGTAGTAAAATCTTTTTTAATATAATAATTATATTTTATATAAAGGGGAAGTTCTAATAATTAGTTTTATATATTATACTAATTAATAAAGTATATAGGAATTTACTCTATATATTATATTAAAAATTATTAATTTAAAACGTATAATATAATATATTACTATTATCTCCTTCCGGGAAATAGTTTTAAAATACGAAAATACTACTTCGATAATTTTCTTCTAACGTTTTAAAGAAGGTTTAAATATTATTATTATATTAAATATTAAGGAGTAAAATATTAAAATCGAAAATAGGGTCGGACGAATTACCCTTATAAAGTTAAAAAGCGTTAAATATAGGAGGAAGGAATATAAAAATAAATTTATTTTTATTAAATTCGTTAAAATTAGAATTAAATATAAGAAAAAGAGATATAAAAATAAATTCATCTTTATTAAATTTATTAAAATTAGAATTATTATAGAGGTTAATAAAAGGCGGAGGCATTTTAAAAATATTTTTATCTTTTTATAAACTTTTTTTCCTTTATTATTCGGTTACTTCCTATTATTTAACTACTTCCTATTATTTAACCGCTTCTTATTATTCGGCCGCCTCCTATTATTTAACCGCCTCTTATTATTTAACTGCCTCTTATTATTTAACTACTTCCTATTATTTAATTACCTCTTATTATTCGACTACTTTTTATTATTCGGCCGTTTCTTATTATTCGGCCGCCTTTTATTATTCGGCCTCTTCCTATTATTCAACCCTTTTTTCTTATTTAACTTCCTCTTATTATTTAACTTCCTTTTATTATTCGGCCTCTTTTTATTATTCGGCCTCTTCTTATTATTTAGCCTCTTCCTATTATTTAACTTTCTTCTTTTATTCGACTTCCCCCTATTATTCGACCCCTTTTTTTTATTCGACCTCCCTTTATTATTCGGCCGCCTCCTATTATTCAACCTCCTTTTATTATTCGACCCCCTTTTTTTATTCAACCCCTTTCTTTTATTTAACTTTTTCCTATTATTTAACTTTCTTTTTTTATTCGATTTCTTCCTATTATTCGACTTCTTATTCTTATCCGACTTCCTCCTCTTATTATTCTTCGTTATTAATATTATTATCGATACTTTTTAAAAATTAAAATTCTAAATATTCGGCAAATTCAAATACTTTATATATTATATAGTACTTAATTTCTATATAATCTAATACTTCGTTTCGTTTTTAAATTTATATTTCTACCGAACCTAATATTTCTTTAATTAAACCCTTTACTTCGTTTAAAACCTATTATAATAACCGTATTACAAAAGTTAATTAATTTTATATATTTTCTAGTAATAGATATTTTTTAAATCTTCTTCTACTATATTTTATATTAATTATTAAAAATTATAATTTAATTATAAATTCGGTCGGAAGAAGAAGAGAATTAGGTATCTTTTATTTTTTAAAAGGAGTTTATACTTCCGCCGAATTTAATATTTCTTCGGCTAAACCCTTTACTTCGTTTAAAGTTTATTATAATAGCTATATTACAAAAATTAATTAATTTTATATATTTTCTAATAATAGATATTTTTTAAATCTTCTTCTACTATATTTTATATTAATAATTAAAGGTTATAATTCGGCCGTAAGTTCGGTCGGAGGAAAAAAAGAATCGGGTATCTTTTATCTTTTAAAAGAATAAATATATTTAAACGAATTTCGTACCCTCTTTATAAGTTAAGGTATTAAATAATTAAATATAATTTAATTTCCTTTATAATTCGGGGTTAATTCGGCTAATATATTATTATTAAAATAATTAATATTATTTAATTATTATATTATTAAAAAGGAATATTATTAAACCTCTAGGAAAAAATAAATAAAAACCGTCTACGTTATATATTTAACGATTAGCCTAATAAATAAATCCGCCTAATCGTATTAATTTATATTAATTATTTATTTATAATACTACTTACAACCTTATTCTATATTATACTATTAAAAAAACGTTATAAGAGAATCCTAATAATTTATTTTACACTATAGCATTTTTTTATATTCTAATATATATATATTATAGGGTTAACCCTATAATAATTTATAGTAGCGATAGCACTAGGTCTAAACTAGAAATTAATTTATAATTCTAACTATTATATAAAACTATTATAACGTTCGTAATAGTTTTAATCGTTATTACTACACAATAATTATATTAATTCTACAATACTTATAAAATTATTATAAAGCTACTAATTAAGATTAGCCTATAAAGGCTAATCTTAAAATATACCTTTAGACCTTCCCCTTTCCTCTCCTTATATAATTATATTTATTCTTACCTACTTTATACCTTTATACTATAATAATTAATTATACCTTCAAATTATTACATTTTTATATACATTTTTTTCAACCCTTAGAATCGTACAACATTTAATTATACAATCTATCCCCTATATTAAAATCGCCATTAATCGCGGACCCTAATATATAGAGTCGCTTCGTTAAACCGTAGACTTACTAGAATTATAATTTAAATACAGGCTAATTATTATAATTACGCCTTCTTATTACTATAATCTCTCTATATTACTATAAAATTATATAGTAAAAGATAATAATTATAATTATAATTACTATTCTATTAGTAGTAATAATAATAATCCTTACCTATTTAATTACGTAGCGCCTAGCCTAAAATCCGGATTTAAATTTAACGTTTACAATTTAAATACACTTTCCTAATTTCTTAATAACGAACTAATTAATAATATAATTATTATAAGAATAGCGCTATCTATTTTAAACGTTACTCCTAATATTTAAAACTTTATTAATAGTATTACATTCGATTTCTACCCCTCTCCTATACTTAGGGAATATTAAGAAATTATTATTAATATTAATTAATAGCCGGCGTTTTAATCTATTATTAACGCGCTTAACCGAATATTCGCCCGAATCTTTATTAATTATAATACTATTATTACAAAATATTAATAAATTTAGTAATAATATTAAGAAGCCTAGTAAATTATCGTTACCCTATATAAATAAATTATTATTATATCTTTTAACGCCCCCTTAATAACCCCTACTATTTTTAACGAAGACGCCCTAATTATACTTATAATAATTTTAATAACCTTTACTATTCGCCTTCCTAAACGTATTATTAAAAACCCTTCCGTTTTTACTAATAAAGGGAAGGATAATATTATATACTACAATATTTTCCACTTATAGTACTATTAAATTGAAGYCGCTTAGGAATTTAATATAATTTATTTTTTTAATAAATAGATTAAAATTGTAAAGGTTATATTTTATTTAAAATTAAATTTACATACAATATTTAAAAGTAACTTCGTTAAAATTAAAGAATTCCCTATTAATTCCGATTAATAACTATAGAAAATAGGCGAAATCTTTTTCTAATACTTAATAAATTAGTATAATAATATAAATATTAAATTAGATACCTATAAACGTTTAATCAACTTCTACTAAAGTAATATACTATTCTTACATTTTAAAATCGAATTTACTAAATTTATAAATAAATATAATTTTATTAATACTATAAAAGTTTATTACCTTTATAATAAAATTAATAAAAAGCTCTATTAAGCTTTAATTTCTTAGGATTTCCCGGGTAATAATAAATATATTAAATAATTATAATTAATTAAAAAGGTTAATAGGAAGATCGAAGACGCTAAATATTATAATAAAATTATAATTAGCTTTTTAATTAACTCTATTAATAAAAATAATAGTAGCGGCTCTAATAATAATAATAACGGCGGTAATAGATCTACCCCTCCCGCTTCAACTAATAATAAAATAATAAATTAAAGAGGAAACTAAATAAATTTAAATATAACGAATATATTTACTATATTCAACCCAAAAGTTTTTAAAGAATATAAGAAGAAAGGATTCTACTATTATTATAATTAATAGGGATATATAGCTCGCAATTACCTTAATTCAATTAATTAAGGTAGTAAATTTCGTATTAATAGAATCCCTACTAATAAAAAAAAGAAGAAGAATAAAAATAAAGGACGAAGAGGTCGGGGTAGTAGAGGAAATAGTAAAAATAAATTAAAAAGCGGAAGAAGAAATATAATAGAAGTCCGGGCTACTAAAACTATTAATACCGAAAAGCCTAACGAATTTACTACGGGTAGCGAATATTATAATAATTAAAGAAACGAATAGCCTCTATACCTAATTATATATAGAAGTTCAACCGGTTAACTATATTATAAAAAAAATAAAATCCTTTTATTAATTTAGAAGAGGTATAGATTTAATTATTAAATAGTACTATTCCTTTAAATATAATTTTATTATTTATATATATAATTATTAATATATATAAAAATTATTATATTACCCTCGTTAATAGTAGGTACTCTATATATATTTTTATCGACCGCTCCTTTATTTAAGAATATAATTTCCTTTATTTTCCGTTACTTTATTTTAAAAAATTAATACTTGTAAATAGCAATATTAAAAGTATTATTAAAACGGTAATAAAAGGAAAGCTATAAATCGATTATTATAAAGAGATTATTACCTTCTTAATATACGACCTTTATAAGAAATACCCTATTATCCTAGGCTATCTTTAAATAGTAATTTACAAATTATATATCGATTACGAGAGCGGCAGTATATAATTCAATTATTCTAACTACTATAATTACTATTTACTAATAGGTCTCTCTAATAATTAAATAAAAGCGCTTCGGGCGTTCTCTAACCCCGTCTCCGTTACTATCGTCTATACCTATAAAAAAATACTTCTCCCCCCTATTTCTATTAAAAAAGGTATTATACTATCTATATTTTATAAAAAGAATAATACCTTTCCTAAGGGTAGTATTAATACTATCCCTAAGGGTTATTTTTATAAAGAGGAGATTTTAGGGGCGGAGGGCGAAAATCCGCTTATTAGGGGACCTTAATTTAAAGATAAAGGACCTAAAGAATAAATTTCTATATTTAAAAATAAAGGGGAAACTTTATTATTATTAACCTTATACTATATTCTTATTAATTACCGGGCGGGGGCGAAGGTTAAATTTATTATTAATATTACTATAGTATTAATTAAAATTAAAAGGGATACGCTATATTAATTTTATATTAAATTAAGTAGGAGGCGTATATTAGTAGGGGATTATTAAATATTAATCCGGTTTAATAAATTAATTAATAATAAAATTAACCTTATAAATATTCGCGAATTAAATATTACTACCTTCAACTTTATTTATAAGAGAAATTAATTCTAATTATATACAATTAATTATATATAGTTCGAATAATTAGCGGCACTTTCGGAATTTAGCGAAATAAATTTTATATATAAAATAGCGTAAAATATTATTAAAAGGAGAGGAGAATAATATAAGAAGGACTTTCTATTATCCTTTTATAATTTTATTAATAATATAGTAAGGAAATATAAATTTAATATTGAATAGGAAATAATAACTATTATACGAGCGGTCGTATTAATAAAAGACTTTATAAAGGATACCCTATTCTACGAAGCAATAATTTAATATATATATTTTATTAAAATTTTAAAGGAGGATATATAGAAATTTATAAATAAAGTAGATAAATTGTAGAGGATTAAGGAGGAAATTAGTAAAATATTATTACTTTACTACTAATTTTATATCGATACTTTTCTATTAATATTAATAAATTAATTCCCCCTTAACTAATTTTATAATTATAAAATCGAATTTTAATTAAAAGAGTAAATATTATATACTAGACCTAGGCCTATATCGCTTATTAAAATTATTATTATTAAAAAGTAAATCGATGAGAATTTTAGGAAGAAATTTATCCGGCCTTCTTAATTTACTTTTATAACGCCTATTTTATTAGTAAAGAAATTAGGGGGCGGGGTCCGTATTTATATAAACTACTAGGGCGTTAATAATATAATATTTAAAACGCGGTATTTATTATTATTAATTAAAAAGACGTTAAATATAATTTATAAGGCGAAGATTTTTACTAAATTCGATATAATTTCTACGTTTAATTATATACGGGTAAAAGAGGGTTATAAATAATTTATAACTTTTATTATTCGCTTTAAACTCTTTAAATTATTAATTTATCTATTTAAATTATAGGGAGCGCTAAGGACTTTCTAGAATTATATTAATAATATCCTATATAATATCCTTAATATTTATATTATTATTTATTTAGATAATATCTTTATTTATTTAAAAAATAAGGAGGAGTATATTAAGTATATTAATAAAGTATTAAAACGGATAATTAATACGGATTTATAGATTAATATTAATAAATATAAATTTTATATTAAATGTACTAAATATTTAGGGTTAATTATTACCCCGGGAAGTATTAAAATAGATTTAGAAAAAGTAGCGGTTATAACCTCTTAAAAGGTTTTAAATATTAAGAGAGTATTATAGTATTTCCTAGGGTTCGTTAATTTCTACTATCGGTTTATTAAATATTTCTCTATATTAATTAGTCCGCTATATAAATTAATAAAGAAGGATATTAAAGATTAGGAGTAGAAGGATTACTATTAGTAGTCTTTTAAAATATTAAAGAAAGTTTTTATAAGCGGACTTATTCTATATATTTTCAATTAATTAAAATAAATAGTTATAGAGATAGATATATTAAATTAGGCTTATAGAAGGACTCTCTTATAATATAATAAAGATAAGGAACTAAAATTAATCATTTATTTCAATTAGTAGTATTTATTAATAAAATATAATTATAATATTTATAATAAAGAATTCTTTATTATTATTAAAACTTTAGAAGAATGGAAACTAGAATTAGAGGGAGTATAAAAGCCGGTAAAGATTATTATTAATTATAAGGGTTTAAAATCTTTTATAATTAGGAAATAATTAACCCTAAAATATATATAATAATCCTAATTTTTATTATATTTTAATTTCACTATTTAATACCGGCTAGACTCTTTATAGGTCCGCCCGAATATATTAAATTATAAATTAGAAAACGTCCCGAAGGATATAGGAAATAAGAGGTTATTAGCGCGTAATAAAGTATTATTAAATAAGAACGTTTTTATTAATAGGGTATTCGTATTAGAAAAGGAGATTTTTATATTAAGAGAGGAAATCTCTACAATCTTTATTAATACCGAATATATTTATAACTTCGAAATTATAAATAAGACGTTAATAAATAATTTTATTATAAATTACTATAAGAAATTAACCTTCTTATAAAATACATAAATTTATATATTAGATTTAATTAAGAGTATATAGTTAAAAGAGGTAAAGGAAAGTTTTAAAAAGCTTTTATTTATAGAGTATTATATTATTTAAAAGCGGATTTACTATTACGGTTCTATCCTCCTTAATTTTAACGATATAAATATTTATTATTAATTAATCCGTTACACTTATAATATATTGGGTATAAAGTATTTAAGGAGGGAGAAAATATATAACCTCCTCTTACAATCTTTCTTTTAACTAAGGATATATAACGCTATTAAAATTTATTATAAGAATTACTTAATATACGTAAAGATAAAGCTAATATAGTATACGCTATATAAGTTATTTAAATTATTAACAATACTATTTATACTATAGAAAAATATTTTAATCGATTATATTATACTATTAATATTATATAAATAGCGAAGGTAAGCGTTTAAATACGTCGCTATAATTATAGACCGGCTAATAAAAATATAGTATTTTATCTTTATAATTAATTTAATAGTAGAAGAATTAATTAATCGGTTTATCGAATAGGTTTATAGTATTTATAGTCTATTTAATACTATTATATTAAATAGGAATTTTTAATTTATTTTATAATTCTAGAGGGCGTTATTAGTAAGATTAGAAATTAAGCTAATTCCCTCCTCCACTTTCTATTTAGCTATTAACGGATAGATAGAGCGGATTAACGCTAAAATAAAAAGATATTTACAAACTTTTATTAATTAAGTATAAGATAATTAAGTAAATTAGCTCCCTATAACGGAATTTGCCGCTAATAATTTTATATTAAAAATAATAGGAGTATTACCCTTCTTTATTAATTATAATTTTTATTTATAAATAGGCGTAGAATTAATTAAACTATACCTTCTAAATATATTATAAATTTAATAGGATAAGTATTTTAAAGCTTTAAAAATTATTAATTATTTTAAAGCAATCCTAGATTTCGTTACGGCTAAAGTAAAAGAAGTTTAATAATAATATAAGGATAATATTAATATAAATAAATTAAATACCCTATAATATAAAGTTAGGAATAAAATTCTACTAAATATAAAGAATTTTAAAATAGGGAGGCCGTACGTAAAGTTAATACTATTTTATAAAACGCCTTTTAAAGTTATTAAAATCTATAATTATATTATTATATTCTATTTATTAATTAATATAAAGTATAGTCCTACTTTCTATATTAATAAGGTTAAATTTTAAATAGGAAGGATAGAAGGGGATATTAGGGCGAATTATAAGTAGATTATAAAGCGGATAAATAATAAGAAGGATTCTAAAGAATAAGAGTTCGAAATTATTAATAATTATTAGAAGAACCTAAATAATAAACGATAGGAGTACTATATTATATAAGCACTACTATACGTACCTAATTAGTAATTATATAAGAATATAGAAATATATTTAGAAGAGATTAGGAAGTTTTATAATAATAATCCGGACGTTTTAATATTACCGGCCTAGATTACTACCGAAAGATTAAGGGATTACAAAGCGGAGGTTAGAGTAAATTAATAGGGCGGAGGAGCGGATTAATTATTAAAAATTAAAGAGAACGGACGGTATAAAGGGCGGAGGAGGTCGCTATATAGGGTAGCGGCGGCCGTAGAAACTTTTATAGCGTAGGCTAAACGATTATTAGGTATTTCTCATATTTTATATATTATTAGTTAGTTATATAGCTTCTTTTAGCCCGGGGTAGTATTATAGGATTAACTTTATAATAATTTATAGTAGCGATAATATTAGGTCTAAGCTAGAAATTAATTTATAATTCCGACTATTATATAAAGTTATTATAGCGTTTGTAATAGTTTTAATCGTTATTACTATATAATAGTTATATTAATTCTATAACGCTTATAAAATTACTATAAAGCTATTAATTAGGACTAGCTTATAAAGGCTAGTCTTAGAACACACCCTTGGACCTTCCCCTTTCCTCTCCTTATACAATTACATTTATTCTTACCTACCTTGTACCTTTACACCGTAATAATATAATTCTAATTGAATTATATTAATATAAATATTATTTAAATATTATTTATAATAGAACGTTAGTAGGGTAATAACGAAGTAGTAAATTTCTAATAATTTTTAATATTACGTACTTCTAAGCGAATACGAACCCGAACCCTTATAATTAGAGAAGTAATAATATATATAAGGTAATCCTAACCCTTATAATAGAAGTAATATATAAGGCAATTTTAACCTTTATAATTAAGAGAAGTAATAATATATATAAGGCAATCCTAACCCTTATAATAAAAGTAATATATAAGGTAGTCCTAACCCTTATAATTAAGGGAAGTAATAATATATATAAGGTAGTCCTAACCCTTATAATAGAAGTAATATACAAGGTAATCCTAACCCTTATAATTAAAAGAAATAATAATATATATAAGGCAATCCTAACCCTTATAATAGGAGTAATATATAAGGTAGTCTTAACCCTTATAATTAAGAGAAGTAATAATATATATAAAATAGTTCTAACCCTTATAATTAATTTAGTTAACTAATCCGCCCGGTTATATCGACTTATATTAGTCGCTTATTTGTAATATTACTTATAAATTCAATTCGCGCTATATTAATTAGTAAATAATATAGAGGGATTGTACGAATTTTCTCTATCCTATTAAGCTTTTTTTATTCCGGTATACGTAATTCTAATAATTATAGTTTTATTTTAATTTTAAGGTATTTTAAGGCAGTCCTAACCCTTATAACCAATTTAATTAACTAATCTACCTAATCGTATCAATTTATATTAGTTACCTATTTATAATATTATTTATAACCTTAATTTACGTTATATTAATTAGTAAATAATATAAGGGAATTGCGCGAATCTTCTTTATCCTATAAATCTTTTTTTATTCCAGTATATATAATTCTAACAATTTTATTTTAGTTTTAAGGTACTTTACGATAAAATATCGCAATTAGCGAGTATAAAAGTAGGGTAGGGATTCGGATCCTCTAATAAGATTGTAGCTTACTAAGTAAGAATTAATAGAATTAAAGGTTATATAATACTAAGCCCGTTCCGAATATTAGAGTAACTTAAAATTCCAAGTTGTAATAGCCAAATAGCTTACTAATAATATTAATATAATTACCGTACTACGGGAGCCGGGCTTATAACTTATTAAAATAAATAGGGAATAGAAGCTATATTATTTAATTAAAGTACTATAGATTAATAGAGGCTATTTTCCTTTATATACCTACTATATTATAATCTCCTTATTCTACTTTATATTAGTACTTTATTAGCCCTATTAAATTAGCTCCCGTAAGGCTATTTAATTATAAGCTTCAACGCTATAAGTATATTATAATATTTAATAAATAATAGTAAACTATTTAAACGAATAAATATAAGAGGGAATTAAACTTTAGTATTAAAGACCGCGTTTTTATTATTAAAAAGGGTTAGATTATAGACCGGCCTAATAATAAATTCGATTAGCGTTAGATTAGGATTCTTTATAAAATAAAAGTTATAAAAGGATACTCTTACGAACTAAAGGTTCTTAAAGGATAGAAAGAAGCGACCGTTTACTATATTAACTATTTAAAGAAGTATATTAATAATTTACTACTTAAATAAAATAATAAAAACCTAGTAAGTAAGTTAGTAAATAATTAGGAAGAATAAGAAATTTTAAAAATTATTTCGTTAAAAGTTATTAAAGGGAAGTTAAAATACTAAATAGAATAGAAAGGTTAGGACTCTAATTTAAAATTCTAACTAATAAATAATTTTATTAATTTAATAGAATTTTTAAAGGAATATTACAATACGAATTTAATAATACTAAGACCCCCTAAACGGCTAGCTTAATAATTAGTTAGCGATAAGGCGCCCTATAATAATAATAATAATAAATTAGTAGAAAAATTTCAAATTAGTTTAAAAAGGAGAGTAATAGTAAAAAAGAAATAAAAGAACGTTAGAAGAAGTATTCGATTTATATTTATATTAAAAATTTTTCTTTATATTCTTAAAGCTTTAAAGTTGAATTTTAATTTAGGGGGGAGGGTAATATAATAATTAAAATCTAATATTATAAATTATATTTTATTCGTTTTATTATAATACTTATAGGACTTACTAGCGCTATTAATATATATACTCTAATTAATTGTACGGGCGGTATTAATATACGCGCTTATTTAATTAGTATTACGATTTATATATTATATTTATATATATTATTAAATTAAATAAGGAAGGCGGTCGAAGCTAGTAGAATTTAAGCGCATCCTATATAAAAGTACAATTTTAGAGCTTAGATTTCAACCTCTCCTTCTTTCTTTCTTTAACTTTAATTATTTTATATATTTGTACCTAACTACGCGATACGGAATTACGTAAGCTAGTATATTATAATAAGAAGAAAAAGAGAATTGAAGTTTAAATAAAATTTAGTAAAAGGGGATAAAAAAAGGGAGGCTACGTTTAAATTACAATTAAAGTCCTAAGAATAAAAGTCGCTATAATATTATATTTTTAACCGTAGACTAGCCAGCTAATTAGTAATAAATCTAATATTATTTAATAAAAGTTGCGATAATCTATTATCCTAAGAGGTAACGGTTCTAACAATACGCGCCCGCGGTATTAAATACGCTATAAATATCGAAATAGTCTAATATTCCGGAATCTATCGGTAGGGAAAAGGGGAGTTGGAATAAAATATAACTTGTAAGAAGGATCTTTAATATAATATTACGTTACGTAAATTTCAAGTGCGGAATACAAATAATCTAACGAATATAATAAGATATTAAAGATAAAGAAGAAAGAGAACGCTAATTATATTGGATAGAAGGAGTGTAGTTCTTATAAGTAAGGAAATATAAAATAAAAGACGAAAGATTAAAATAATTATATAATCTAGTATATATCTAGCTTAGCTATAATAGGTACTATAAAGGGTAAGGTAAAATATATATTATTGTACGAAGGAAAGGAAAGGAAATATACGTAGATGATTGATTATATAAGTAAAAGCTTAAATAAGTTAATTTGTACGCGCGTACGTAAGATTATACGTAACGAAGTATATAATTAATACGAGGGTATAATTTTAAGTTATAGTACGAAGCTTTAATAAAGTATATATACAATTAATATAATATAACTATATTATAAGCTAGCTTTATAATACTACTTATATAATAATATAAATTTATAATAACCTTATTAAAAAATTAATTACTAATATAATTAATATAATAAAAACTATTATTACCTTTTATAATAATTATTTCGAAGTACTTATTTTATTAAAGGTTAAATAATAATTAAAAATTATAATTATATTATAAAAACGGACCTTAATACCAATTTTAATACCTTATATACTTTAAATACTTTAAGTATTAACTTTAACGCCCCGCGTACTCTAAATACCCCGGGCCCTAGCCCTAGCCCCGCTTTTAAAACGCTTTAAACGTATTACTAACTTAAAAAAGCAAATTAATACTACTATTGTAAATATTATAATTAAATAATAAACCCTATTATAAAAGCTAGCTTTAATAATTATAGTAACCCTTTACGAATTAAAGGCGCTATTTAAAAAGGATATAAAAAGGCTAAATAAAGCTTTTAAAAAGAACATTAAAAAATTATTAAAGATATAATAAAGAAAGAAGCTCCTTATAAAGAACGTAGTAAATAAATTAAAGGTAGGGACTTATTAATATAGTAATAATAATTAAACTACGGAAAAGTTTAAAGATATTAAGAAGATTTAGGAATTATAAACGGATAAGGAGGGGTTTAAGGACGGACTTTACTTATAAGTAAAAGAACTTAAAAATAGAAATTAAAAGGAATAATTTATTATTTTATATATATATAAATTTTAAAATTTTAAAACTTCTTTTATAAGAAGGTAATATTATAAAATTACTTATAACTACCTATTATATATACAATTCCTACTATAAATAATTAAACTTTATATTATATTATTACTACTATTAATTTATAATATATTACGTATATATATACGTACGCGGTCTAGGCTCTAAATATAGCCTTCGTACTATATTTTATATTAAAATAGTATTCCCTTGGGCGGAGCTAGGTTGTTGCCCGAGGGAGACAGTGAAACGCCCATTATTCCTTCC
>RAKG01000095.1:0-154955 GCA_009802275.1 Neurospora sp. CHS-2018a
ATATAAGAATATAAGAACTAATATATTTATAATATAAAAAGTAATATTATTTAGAAAGTTTTTAATATAGATTATTATTTATAATAAGATATATAATGCGTATAAAAAATAAATATACTATTTTTAACTTCCTTCGAATTAAACGGTTCCAGCCGTTAACTCTGTTTTTTAATTACTCTTTTATAAAGCTTAAAGAATCTTTAAATATTTAATATATTTAAAGGAAAAAAAGGTTTTAATCTTTCTTTATAAATATAAATTAATATATTTATTAATATAAATCTAATTTATATTAAAAGTACCTTATTCTAACCGCTTTTTTCTTTTTTACTTAAATATAATTTTTATACCTTTCTTAATATACTTTATTACCCTCTTCCATTATAAAAATAATATTAATATTATA
Source organism: Neurospora sp. CHS-2018a (assembly GCA_009802275.1). Taxonomy (NCBI): domain Eukaryota; kingdom Fungi; phylum Ascomycota; class Sordariomycetes; order Sordariales; family Sordariaceae; genus Neurospora; species Neurospora sp. CHS-2018a. The sequence goes on from RAKG01000095.1 coordinate 407, forward strand.
TTAATTTCTTTTATAATATTATATACTATTTAATAACGGCTTCTTATATATATAAGAATTAAAAGAAGAAAATATAATTAAATTTTCTAATAATATATTATAATATAATGATATTTAAAAATGTTTTTAAAATCTATTATATATAGTATTATTATATACGGAAATTATCTATATAATAAAAGTAAAGGAAAGAATATAAATTAATATATAAAAGTTAAAATATAAAAGAGAAAAGAATTATAAAAGGTAAAAAAAATAGAAAAAATAAATAAAACGGAACTTAGAAGAAGAAAAACCGAAAATTCAAAGAAGAGAAAAAGAAAATAAATAAATAATAGAATAATAAAAAGGGTAAGATATACGGAAAAAAGAATATATATTAAAAGGGAAAACCCGAAAAATAATTTAAAATCAACTAATATTCCTTATTACTAATTCTATTTATTTATCTATATATATATATCCTTTAAAACCTTTTAATCCTCCGCGTCGAAACGCTATTAATTATTATCTACTTTCCTTTTCCCTTCGTAGCTCTATTCGGCCGAATACAAATAGTCTTATAGTTAAATACGTTTTACTATATAGAAGCCTAATACAATAGTAAATTATATTATTCTAATTATAAAATAATTTAATCTACCGTAGAAGATTTTATTCTTTATATATATTTATAATCCTCTATTTTTATATTGGAATCTCGTTCGCTCTAATTATATTCCTTAAGTAGTTCTTTGTCCTCTTCTTCGAAAAGGTTAACCTCTTCGCTAAACGGATCCTAGTTTTCGAGCCCGGGTTCCTATTTAATTATACCTATTTCGCGGACCTAAATAAATAAAGGCGGAGGCGTATTAGGGTCGGGCTTAATAACGCTTATTTTATAGGCCGGGGGATTAAATATCAGAGGTATATTAAAATTAGGTTTAATAACGCTTATTTTATAAGTCGGGGGATTAAACGTTGGAAGTATATTAAGGTCGGGCTTAATAATACTTATCTAACGTTTTATAAACGTTAAAGGGATAGAATAATTATTATTATCGGATAAGAATAGGTCTTCGTCCAAATTAAAGGATAAATTATATTCTAAAATTAGTTTTATATTAGAAAATATAATTATAGAACGCTTTATAATTTAAATTATTATAAATAGAATTTAACGTATTCGCTTTTTATACTTTAGAGGAGGCGCTTCTATTACTTCTTCGTCGTCTAATTCTTCGATCCGCCTTTATTATACGAAATTAATCCTATATATTTTATTAGAATTGTCTCGAATTATAATTTTATTAAGGTTCTTCAGTATAGCTTCTATAACGTTATAGAGAAAGAGCGTATAGTTTTTAGGAAAAATAATTTCGGTAAAGCGTATAGGTTGGTTTTTATTAATAGGGTCGGTTTAAATTATAATTTTAAATATAAGGAATTAAATATAGAGATCGCACTTTATTATAGGAAGATCAATTCTTTTATACTTTACAAAGTAGTAAATAAACTTTATAAGGCTTAGTAATATAAAATACTTTTAAATAATAAAATTCTACGAAGAATAAATAAAATCGGTATTAATAAAGTAGCGGATTTTAATACTATTTTTCTAAATCGAAGAATAATTAATAAAAAACTACCGAATATAAATTACTTTTATAATAGGCATTTTCTTTATCTAATTTTAATTTATAGTCTATTTTCGTATTTTTATAATTATTATAATAGATTTAATTAAATTAGATAGTTTCGGGCGAGGAGGGGTAGGACTAACCGATTTAAGAATTATAAATGTTATAATTAAAATTCGAAGTCGAAAAAGGCGAGTAGTTTAGGAATTAGATAATAATACTACTACAACTTAAATAATCGGAATTATAATAGTAGTTATAGTAGCTAATAAAGTCGGGGTTTTACTAGGGGATTTGTCGTTAAATAATTTAATATAATTTAAAACTATATTATAATCGGGATAACGATTATTTCCTTATACAACTAATATCCGGTAATCTAATTTATTAGGATTTGGATATTCCTATTAGTATATAGATACGAAGTTTGGATTTTATAGTATAACGAAGACGGTCGAAGCAATAATATTAAAGAAGATTTTAAAAAATAAATCTAACCCTCTTATAAAAATTTATATCTCTTTCTAATAATATAATAATATATATAAATAAAATAAAGTTTGTACAAAATAATTTGATTATATATAGGATATATATATAGCGTATTTTCTATTTATATAGTTTATAGTAATATATTATATAAAAGTATAAAACGTTTTATTCTTCGCTTAATTTAAATTCCGTATCCTTATTTTACTTATTAAAGTTTATATTTATTTTATTATTTAAATCCCCGAATATATCCCGAATTAATTGGAAATTAATTCCCTTTTCTTTAATTTTTAAAATAGGTAAAGTAAATTACCCTTTAATTTATTAATTAATTTTAAAGTAGATAATTCTTCTATTACTTACTTCTTCCGGAGCCGTTCGTAGAAAAATTTATATTCTACTCTATAAGGATCTTGTCTCTTATTCGGACAATTTAATTTAAATTCCTATATAATTTGCTCGTAAACTATATATATCTTAATTAGAAAATACTCTTCTAAATCAAAATCGTCTATATTAATAATAGTTTTTAAAATATATTACCGCTCCTAATTTATTTTAATACTATAATCTATAACTTCCTTCGGGTTAAGTATTTTGTAGAAAACTTCGGGTTTTCCTAAATAAATATATTATCTTCCCTTTTAAATACGAATATAATATATATTCCAAAACCTAACGAATTCGAAAATATCCTTCTAAATATCTAATATAAAGGTATAGAATAATATAATTTAATCGGGTATATTTATTATAATTATATCCTAATCTTTAATTAAGCGTTTAAGGTAATTTTAAATTATTAAATTAAATTACTTTATAAACAATTAAATTTAATTTACTATTTAATATAATATTTTAGAATTACGAAGTTTAATTTACCAATTTTTAATACGCTAATTATCGACGCTCCTTAATATCGATTAAATATAATAAAGTAAAAGCTCTATAATAATATTCTAAATAGGTTATTCGCTATTATCCTCTCCTATAATATATATCCGTCCTATATTCCTATTTTCAAAATATTTAATAATTTTAATATAATTACGTACGATTCGTTATAGTTTTAACCGACGTTTCGCCTATAACCCTTTTAATAACTACTAATAAATTCTTATAAGGAGAATTACCTCTTTTCCTATATCTAACCGTATTATTATCGGTAATTTCTTTATTCGACCGATAACTTCCACTTATTATTTAAAAATAGACCGCTATATTAATACCGATACCCTAATATAAACCTATAGGATAAAATAAGAATTGTCACAGGATTACTTATAATGCTAGTTTATAATATACATTACGTATTCTGCCTTGCAAGCAGAACATCGTCCTATCTTTTATAGGTTTGGCTTACTAGGCATATACACCCTAGCCTATCATAATATATTCTACTTAAACGGTGGGTTCGATTCCCGGCCGGGGCAAAATTTTCGAAGGTGATTTTAGGAAGTATCAGCTCCGTCGGACCTAGTAGAAGCACTGCTCCTAAGCGACAATTGAAGCGACAACGACTATAAATGCAAATCGCAACCGAAAGCCCTAGGTATCGACCCATTGGAAAGTATTTAAACTGAGCCGGAAGCTACACTTTCAAGTAGTACTATAGACCGCACATTGCGCTCAATCCTTCGCAGCATAGCTACCTCCGTAGGGGCGGAGCCTTATCTTAAAGCCTAGCTTCGCTTTAAAGGAAGGTAGTGTCACAAGATTACTTATAATGCTAGTTTATAGTGTGCATTACGTATTCTACCTTGCAAGCAGAACATCGTCCTATCTTTTATAGGTTTAGCTTACTGGGCATATGCACCCTAGCCTGTTATAAGAATATTCGTTAATACTAATATATATTTTAATACTATACTTCTATAATTTATAATAACCGTCAATATATTATATATAATTCGGCCCGGGTATAGTCTATCCGCTTCGTTTCCTCTTAATAAAATCTAATTAATTTTAAATATTTTTAAAGTATAGTTCTTTAAATATTTCGAATAAGGGCGCGGCCGGAATGTAAATACCGAAGCGTTATCGGTTATAGTAAAAGAATTCCTATTTATTTATATTCTATATAGTCTCTTCGTTATTATTATAATTTAATAATTATTAGAATTCCTTTATAATTTAATAATATTCCTCGACTTTATTTGGGTTAAATTATTTATAGAGACCGAAGTCGAATCGAATTTTATATAAACCGGTTTTCGTAACGGTAAACCCTTCTTTCTCGAGAATTTTAAATATTTATTCTTCGGTAGGTATAAATTTGAAGAATAAATCTTTTACTTTAGCCTTTAATATTTCTATTTATTATATCCATTTTTAATTATTAGGTATATTATAATTGCGAAGGAAGTTATTAAATATAATACAGTTAATTTCGATATAGTAATCTGTAAATAGTTTCTAAAGGATTAAATGTATCGGCGCCTTCTTTATATATATATCTTTAATTTAGTCGAAGTAATCTTCGAGGTTCTAAAATATAATAGGTATAATGGAGATGGACGAAGAGAATAATAATAATAATATTAAAGATGAAATTAGAATTGGATATAGAAAAAAATAAGATAAAGACGGGATTAAGGTTGGAAGAAAAGGGAGAAAATAAGAAGGATATTAGAAGGAGGTAAATATAAATAATATTAGAATCGAGAAGGAAAAAAGAAGAAGGAAAAAACGAGAAAGGAAGAAAAGTAATAAGGAAGAAAGGAGGAGGAATAGAAGACGAGAAAAAAAGAAGAAAGAGAAACGGAATCTTTAAGTAGTTCTACCGGAGTTAGCCTTAGTAATATATATATAAGTTTAAAAACGGATTTTAGATTTAAGACCGTTAATTTGTATTAGATTTTATATAATAATATTATAAATATATATATAAGATTATTTTATAAGGTTAGCGTTGTAATCGATATTATATATATATATATACGAAATTAAAAGGACGGTTAAATTAAAAGGATAATTAAATTAAAAGGTATTTAGAAACGGGTTTTAGATTTAAAACGGTTGATTTTTTACTCGATTTTATACGATTATATTATATATATATATATATGGTTATATATAGGGTGAGCGTTGTATTTAATTTTTTGCTTTTTTTAAAAGTAAATATAAAAGTTAATTAAATTAAAAGGTATTTARAAACGGATTTTAGATTTRAAACCGTTGTTTTTTTAAATAATTTTATACAATTACTTTTCATATATATATATTAGTTATTATRTAGGGTTAGCGTTGTAATTAATATAATATATATATATACGAAATTAAAAAGACGGCTAGATTAAAAGGTATTYAAAAACGGATTCAAGATTTGAAACCGTTGATTTTTACTAAATTTTATACAATAATATTATATACATATATATAAAGTTATTATATAAGGTTAGCGCTACAAACGATATTGTATATATATATATATACGAAATTGAGAGGAYARTTAAGTTAAAAGGTATTTAAAAACGGATTTTAGATTTRAAACTATTAATTCAAATTAATTTTATACAATTATTTTATATATATATATATATAGAGTATTATATAGGGTTAGCGTTGTAATTAATTATTTATATACGAAATTNAGGTATTTAGGTATTTAAAAACGGATTTTAGATTTRAAACTATTAATTCAAATTRATTTTATACAATTATTTTATATATATATATATATAGAGTATTATATAGGGTTAGCGTTGTAATTAATTATTTATATATATATATACGAAATTAAAAGGACGGATAGATTAAAAGGTGCTACGAACCAGGGAGAGCTGGGTTCGTAGTCACTATTCTACCTACTAACAAAGTCGTTAGGAGACGGATTCGTTTTGAGAGAAGAATCCGTCAGTGACGGATTTGTTAAAGGGATTGATGCGTGGCGGATTCGTCACGTAGGTGACGAATTCGTCTTGAGGAACCACGGTCAATCGCAACCTAGGATTTGTATTAATGAATAGTTTCACTGAGTAAGTACTTCTAGTTGTAGATAATAATTAATTAAACAAGAGAAGAATTCGTCTCGAGAGAGACGAATCCGTCCTAGACTATTAAGACTGCCCAGAGTTGTATCGGTGTTTGACTATGCCGATTACGGCATAGCCGAACACTAGTGTGCTCTGGCCCAGTCACCTCCCGTATTGTAATAAAAGGTTTTTAAAAAAGGATTTAAGATTTAAATTTATTATTTTTATACAATTTCTATAATATAATATATTTATATATATTATTCCTTACCTTTTATACCCTTTAAGGTAGAAGAAAAATGAATAACGGCTTTTCCGTTTTTCGTTTTAAAAAGAAGATTTTAAATAAAAGTCTTTAAAACGGTACGAATCGAAGGAAGTATAAAGAGAAAAGCGAATTAAAGTTAAAGTTAAAATTATTATTTTTATAAGAACGGATAGGAAGAATCATTGTAATTAAGTATATAAATATATAAATAAAATTAAAACGCAGCCAAACGAAAAGGTATTTAAATACGGGTTTTAAATTTAGAACCGTTAATTTTTTCTAAATTGTATACTATTATATTATATATATATATAGGAATATTTTATATAATTAATATTACAAAGGTTTTAAATTTAGAACCGTTAATTTTTTCTAAATTGTATACTATTATATTATATATATATATAGGAATATTTTATATAATTAATATTACAATCAATATTATATATATATATACAATAGTAAAAGGACAGCCTAATTAAAAGGTATTTATAAACGGATTTTAAATTTAAAACCATTGATTTTTATTCGATTTTATACCTTTATCTTATTTATATATATATAAGGTCACTATTATAATCGGACTTTTACTATTCTTAAGAAAAATAATAAAAGTTARTTAAATTAAAAGATAGTTAAAAACGGGTTTAAAATTTAAAACTATTAATTCTTAATTAATTTTATACAATTATTTTATATATATACATAGGGTTATTATATAGAGTTAGCGTTGTAATCGATTAATTATATATAAAAACGAAATTGAAAAGACGGTTAAATTATAATTTATTTATATTTATAAAGAGTTTTTTTAATATAAATTAAYTATAATATAAAAATAAGTTATAGTTATATTATTATAATTTAGAAAGGTAAAAAAACTTAATACTATTACTACTCCTACTAATTCTAATCTAAAACTATTTAACTATATCTATTTCTTACGTCTTTATAATTTATTAATCGAAGTCTTTATTATTTCGCGAACCTCGTTATTAAATATCGACTTCAACTTATAATCCGTTATACCTTTCTATTCGCCTATCTTCTTTCCCAACTCTTCCTTAGTACAATTTTGCGCCGCTTTATTACTATTAATATATATCCTATATATATAGCGCAATATAAATTCAACGTACCTTTATAATACGTATATTCGTTACTATATTTATAGTAAATATAATTAACGTATACGTCCGCCAAATAAATCGAAATTGGTACGAAATATATATTTAAGGGACTAATACTACGCTTACTAGTATATTTCGTATAAGTATCGATATTATTTTTAGGGTAGAATAAAAAGTTTAAAATTACTATAGTTTAAATAATAATATTAAAGCGTAGTTGAGTATAAGTCTTACTACCTCCTACGTAAATAGCTTTACGCTTTTAAAGACGATAGATAGTCTTAGAATAAAATTAATTTTAGTTAAATAAAATTTAGATTAATCGTATATAAAAAACTTACAATTATTTTAACGCCGTTGACTATCCGCTTCAATTACTATAAAGTACTAATAATATTATTAGATTATAATTAACGAATAGTATTAATTAAGTAATAAATAATTTTTATATCCGTTAAGCCCTCGGTATATTCTTCAAACGCGTCCGGCAGGTTATGGCCGGTTTTGCCTTTAAATATATTGTAGGGGAATAGTTTATATTCTTCGTTAGATTCGTTTATTTTAATATAAGTTAGACGCGTAGGGAATATAAGGTTATAGGATACAAATATAGAGGGAAATTGTAGCAGCGATATAGAGGTAAGAGCGGAATAGCGTTATAAAGAATAGGTTACGGGGTACAAACGAAAATTGGGTATAACGTTAAAACGGTTGATAGTGGCAAAGTGGGGAAATTTACAGTTGAGGGTACAAGCCTCCGTACCTTCTCCCCTTATCACATTCCCTTCACCTTGGCGAATCCTCGATCGGCTATCGCAGTCCACCGAACACCGAACCACTCCACTCATCTCCATCGTCATTGTTGTATTGATTGATTCTCGTGATACCATCTCCATGTCTGCAAACCAAGCTCATCACGATCCCGAATCCGAACCTGCTAGTGAAACCACCACTCTCCTCCCCACCGATTCTCCTGAACAAAACACATCCAAAATGAGCAGCACCCTTTTCTGGAGAGTCGGAGCCATCTACGGCGCCGCCGCCGTCGGTCTTGGCGCCTTTGGTGCTCATGGGCTCAAGAAGCGCATTTCTGATCCCAACAAGATTGCCAGTTGGTCGACGGCTGCTCACTACCAGGTACTTACTTCACCTCTCTCAAACCTTCTTTATCTCTACAAGATATCTGTTGATACTGATGACATCCAATAGCTGGTCCACTCGGCCGTCCTCCTCGTCGCGAGTCATCACCCTGTCGCTTCCGCCCTCTTCACCGCAGGCATGACCATGTTCAGCGGCAGCATCTATGCTTTGACTCTCGATACCGAGCGCTTCAGGTTCCTGGGCCCTGTGACGCCAGTCGGAGGACTGTTTCTGATTGCGGGCTGGTTGGCGCTGGCTTTTGCGTCCAAGGGGAGTGCGGTCGCTAGGTTCCCTCGTTTCTAGAGGTAACTGAAGATGGATAGGATGATGGTTGAGGCTCAGCTTGAGAAGCACTAGAAGCATGAGGACCCGCGAAGGTCTGTGTAGAATTGTATGTATTTTTAGGAGAACAATACCCAACTCGATATTCAAGGTGAAGGAGATGAAGGCAGGCACGTTCGGATGCATCGGCGATAGTTCAGTGGAAAGCCAGATGGTATCCGGCACACCGGTGGAGGTGGTGATTGCCGGCTCCGGTCTACCGGAAGCTACGTCTTCTGCCGGGAGGCGCGCTTTCTCGAAACACGCGTCGTCACCGTTCAGCGGGGCATTCTGTTTCTCTGCAGTCTCATCCTTGCCCGGAGAACAAGCTCATCGAAGAGGCGGAACATGGCTGCTTGACTTCGCGTCGCCGGCCGTGAACAAACAATCTTTGGGTTAGGGTTCGCATCGGCCTTGTCTCCCGAGCGATTATGTCATCTTGCGGGCCGGCCATTGAGATGCTCAACTGGCAATGTTTTGACCCCCTTTTGGTTGTCAACAATCCCGTTTGTCGGCCATCACCACGGGGATCTTATCGCACGATGACTTCCCTCTTTGTGTTACGTGAATCCCTTTGTGTGACGTTCATGCCGTTGTTAACACTCGCCTTTCTTGTTGCGAATCACCTCACCTTTTGAGCATTGGATTGATCTGCACGTCAGGTCGTCATCGATACCTTACCCGACCCCCTCCCCTCATTTCCCCAAATTCCCCTCACTTTGCGATCTGCCTCCAAATATCAACACCACAACATCAACACCACACCCCCATCACGACATCACCAACCAGTCCTTGTCGCCGCACTTACCTTGTCCGAATACCAAATTACGATAACATGTCTTCGGAAACCCAAATCCAAAACGTCACCCTAGTCGGTGCTTCCGGCAACCTAGGCCGCGTCCTTCTTTCCCACCTTCTCAAAACCAACCTGCACATCACAATCCTCCAACGCGCCTCCTCCAAATCCACCTACCCACCCCACCCCAACCTGACCCTCTCCACCGTCTCCTCTTGGTCCCTCCCCGACGTCACCGAAGCCCTCCGCGGCCAACACGCAGTAATTGCCGCCTTCCCCCTCCGCGACCTCCAAGCCCACCTCACCCTCGCCGAAGCGGCCTACGCCTCCGGCACAGTAACCCGCTTCATCCCCGCCGACTACGGCAGCGTAGACGCCAGAAGCCAAAGAGCGCGGGATCTGGTCCCGCTGTTTGGGAAGAAGGTTCAGGTTCGCGAGTTACTCGAGAAGTTAAGCGAGAACAGCGGGGGCCGTCTGAGCTGGACCAGTCTGGTCAACGGCCACTTTTTCGACTGGGGTCTTACCAACGGATTCTTGCATTTCTACCCGTTTGGGCAGCCTCCGAGTGCACATATCCTTGGCTCTGGAAACCAGAAGAGCTCACAGGCGACGCTCGGGCAGGTGTCAAAGGCGGTGGTGAATATCCTGACGGGTGACGTGGAGCATCTTCAGCAAACGAGGAACAAAGTCCTGATGTTGCAGTCCTTCCTCGTTTCCCAGAATGAGGTTGTTGATATGCTGGAGAAGGTGACGGGCAAGAAGTTTTGGAGGGAGTATGTCGATATGGAGGAGTATATCACGGAGAGGATGACGGTGGTGGAGGAGGGCGGGGAGGGGGCCGGAGAGGCGATTGAGGATTTGGTGTTTGCGTTGGGTGTGGTGGAAGGGGATTGGACGAAGAAGGAGGAGTATTCGATGGAGTTGTTGGGCTTGGAGGAGGAGGATTTGGAGGAGGTGGTTAGGAAGGCGCTGGAGGAGAGTGAGGAGGGGAGGAAGTTGTTGGATGGGAGCGGAAACTAAGGGGGGGGGGGGGGGGGTTGAACATGGTGGTGGTGTTGGCGGGAAGGAGGTGGAAGATGTCGATGTATGGACGAGGGTTTGAATGGTGATGGGATGAATTTCGAAAGGACGGTTGAGAAGGCATTGTAAGGGGGTTGACGAAGGAAAAAGTTAGGAGGACGTTGTTGGCTGGCGGGAAGCAACATTCAAGCAGTCCTGAGTTTGGTTGCCCCTCGTGTGAGCGATGGGCCACGAACTGGTGGGAACTGCTGGTAATGGGATGGGAAATGTGAAAGGGGATATCGCCATCTTATCGAGCAGCACCAACTCCGATCCTATCCTACCGGAATCCAAGCGAGAAGCACGCAAACAGTTCACAATCCGGAGGACTCCACACGGACAACTAAATCAGTTCGAAAAAAATGGGCCTTTGTTGCTTTGGCTTGTACTGGCACATTCATGGCCGACGTGGCTTGCAACGCCGTCGATCAGCACAGCACATCGTATCTCGAGATATGGGAATTACACGGGCATGTGTATATCCTCAAGTCGGCGAACGGGCCCGACGAGTTCCGTGATGTTTGCTCATCCGGGTCATTCCTTGGAGTTCAATCAGGGCCCAGTGCCGAATTCCCGAAACATCTAGGCCACCTTCGGGGACCAACGCATAGAACCAGATCGTCTGAAACAACAAGAGTATCAAGATTCACCAGCCCTACTGCCGTGACCACGGGGATTACTTACTCGTTTTCTGTTAGCCAGCGAGGCCAGTTCGGTCAGATATCCTTTTCTGGTCCAGGTGAAGCGGGAAAGATCTAGACATGATCGGATTGTTCTCGCCATCGCTGGGATTACTGTCTGCTAACCTACAACGGCAACCTTCGAGAAAGCTCGGCAATGTCGCTCGCGCGGCTGCAGCCCTGGGCCTTCCTTTTACCCTATCTATCGTCGAATTACCCGGACAGCTAGCTGGGCGAAAGCGGCTTGCCCCTGGGTGCCCCTGGTTATCCACAAACCCGTTGGAAAACAAGGAAGGTCCTCGTTCACGATGCTTTGTGGAGTCTTGCTACTTTCGCTGGCAGCTTATTCATAGATGCAAGTATTTCCGGTTATTTCCTGATTCTTGATGTCGTTGGGTTGAATCAGTGGCTGTGCCTTTTCATCTTCGTTCCGATATCCGTCTTCCGAGACAGGCGGAGGAGTAGGTGGTCGTTTGATAAGATCTGTGAACGCCAGAAGCCAGGGCCATTAGAGATGGCAACCAGGGACAGACAGTTGGGGGGATAAACAAGTTTATCGAGAAACTCGTTTCTCTGAGGCGCAGCCAGGTATCCAGAATGGGAATGTAGGAACGAGTCGGTCCCGGTCGGCAAAAGAAAGCCGGTCGGGAGGCCGGATCTACCGCTTCGTCTCACTTGAATTGGTTAGAACATCGTGGGGATAAATCCGATTCAAGTGAGAGGATGCGGTACATGGACTCGGCACATGCACCTGCAGCACGACGTCAGTCTTGCTGGGATGGGGGAGTGAGAAGCTTATCGGGATCCACAACAGCCCTGTAAAACTGGACCTCATGGGTTCACGGGTGGAGGAAGATGGACATTGACATCTCTCCTCTTGGCAAGCAGTAGCTTCCGTACGCTCCGTAGAAGCTTCCATGACCCCTGAGCCTGAGGCTCGGCTATCTGTTGCCGTTTCGTTCACCTCCTGTTGTTGCGATGTCGGTGTCGAGAGTGTGGAGCTTTTGGTTGGTCTGTTATGTCCCCTTTGTTCGTCGTGTTCCAAACACCACGTTGAGGAAGTCCACTCGCGGTTCGCGCTCGCGAGTTCAGTTTCACCTTCACAGTCTGTGCAATATTTGGTGCAATACTTGCTCATACTGAAGAAAACGCGGTTTGGCATTGGATTATCTAAGCGCACCCTTCCTGTCGGCGAAAGGGTCAAGGCGTTGTGTCCACTGGTTTATCGCGGCTTGTCTGATTCAGTGCCCTACGGATCACGGTGTGTGGTGGCCAAGTAGAGGAAGGAACTGGAAAATCTGCGATGAAACACCATGAACATCATATATCGATATCATCTTGATATTTCGCGGTCCAAAGTGGAAGGCAACATTCTCAACTTCCTGATGCATCAGACAGGCTAGGCGGTCAAGGGAACACAAAACAGCCGCTTCTCCCGTCCGGATTCCCACGGGAATAACTGCGGCGGTGAGTTCCTCTACAGTAACACAAGCTCGGAGAGCGATCATACACTAGATCTGTCAATCCTGTATCGAATGGCGAATATGAGACATCGCATTGTCTTTGATTCCGCAACACAAACAGCGAGGCCGGCCGGTTAAGAATATCGGCATCCAAAACGAATCCCATACGTAGCGGTGACTTGACACTACCGCTTTTTTTCATTCAAACCGGATTTATCCCCACGCTGTTCTGGCCAATTATGTGGTTGGATCGGTCTGGCTGCCACGATGTGACGCTTCTTCTCTAGATGTGATTGGCCTTAAAACGTGGGGATAAATCCGGTTTGAATGAAAAAAGCGGTACTGCATCGAAATTCAAGTCACTGCCGTTAAACACTCCCGAAACCCTTGATGACGATCGATGTGCTACCATCTCTGCGCCTCGACCGGACGTATCGGCAAGCCAGGAGGTGTTGGGCAAGGTGGAGTGAGGCGACGATCCCAACGGTAATGGAACACTGGAGGTTTGACAGCAACTACTCCAATCATCTCCATCGAAGCACAATGCTGTGGACTGCGTACAGACATCGCCCCCTGAAAATGTTCCGCAAGTCCCGGCGCCAACAAGGTGTCAAAAAGGGAATTGACAAGGTGACAGGGCCAAGACCAACGGTCCGCTGCCGATCAGAAAGCTTGTTTCGTCAAGGGTCTCCACCGTTCAACACTTGTGAAGCTGGGCGAGCAGGACAAGCATTCCTTGATATTGACTGACTGACACTTCCGCCACTCACTGGCACTTCTAGCAGTCCATAAGGCATTGGCGTACGTAGGTTGTTAGGTAATGAAGAGCAATGGAGGTGTGTGCTCATGGCTCCATCTACGTCCATAACCGACACTATTACCCAATCCACGAACTTCCGTGCGCTCCAGTCTTCATGGGGTCCCCATTCTCCAGATGCTCTGTGCTTTTCTGTGGACAACAGGCTGTGGCGGTGGGTGCTTGTCTTGTCCATGTATGTCGTCTTGCTCTTACGATAATCGTCCCGTCTCGCGTCGCGAGGATCCCCGGGCGACCCGGAAGGACAGACAACGGGACTCGAGAGAGGCACGGAGAATAGAAGCAGTGGAAACAGAAAGGAGAAGGAGGAAGAAAGAGAACCACATACCTGATATATATTCCGTTCCCTCCCTTCGACTGACACTGAACTTTTGTGAAATCATCATCCCATCATCATCCATCTCATCATCATCCATCAATCATTTTGACGGAGGAAGCCTCATCCTCACGCTCAACAACATCCATCAACCTAGACAAACTTACCTCCACCGTCCGAGCTGATTGAACTGATATTGAGACAACAACTTTATCATCTCATAATATCGACAACATCCGACTTTTCGACTTCGTCTTACACCAACTTTTTTCCCTATTACAACACCCTAATACACACATCACCATGAGCCAACAACCAAACCCCCCTTACGGCCGCCGCCTCATTCTCGACATCATCAAGGAGCGTGCTCACAACGAGCCCGACCGGGAATGGGTGTCCGTCCCTCGGTCTTTAGACCCCAAAGACGGATGGAAGGTCCTCACCTACCTCGACGCCTACAACGGCATCAACCGCATCGCACACAAGCTTACGCGGGTCTGCGGTGCTCCCGCGCCTGGTTCCTTCCCCACGGTGGCTTACATCGGCCCCAACGACGTGCGCTACCTCGTCTTCGCGCTAGGCGCCGTCAAGGCCGGCTACCAGGCCCTCTTCATTTCCTCTCGCAACTCCGCCGAGGGCCAGCTGTACTTGTTTGAGCAGACGAACTGCAACATTTTGGTGTTCGATCAGAGCTACAAGGCCACCGTCCAGCCATGGCTCCATGAGCGCGAGATGACGGCGATTTTGGCGCTTCCTGCTGATGAGTGGTTCCCGGCCGATCAGGAGGACTTCCCGTACAACAAGACGTTTGAGGAGGCCGAGTGGGATCCCCTGCTGGTGCTGCACACTTCTGGAAGTACTGGATTCCCCAAGCCCATCGTGGCCAGGCAGGGTATGCTGGCCATTGCGGACCAGTATCACAACCTTCCGCCGCGCGAGGACGGGAAGCTCATGTGGGTCGCGGAGATGAGCAAGAGGGCGAAGAGGATTATGCATCCTAGTGAGTATTCCCCGAAAACATGATGGTCGATCAGGGTCCGAAACTAACAGATGACAACAGTGCCCCTTTTCCACGCGGCTGCCATGTACATCTCCATGCTCATGATCCACTACTGGGACACCCCTGCTGCTTTGGGCATCGGCGAGCGTCCACTCTCTTCCGACCTCGTTCTCGAATACATCAAGTACGCCGACATCGAGGGCATAACCTTGCCTCCCGCGATCCTCGAGGAGCTCTCTCAGGACGAGGAAGCTATTCAGACCCTCTCGAAGCTCAACTTTGTGTCCTTCGGCGGCGGCAACCTCGCTCCCGAGTCCGGTGACCGCCTGGTCGACAACGGTGTGACGCTCTGCAACATCGTCTCCTCGACCGAGTTCACTCCCTTCCCCTACTACTGGCAGTACGACAAGAAGCTCTGGCGCTACTTCAACTTCGACACTGAGATGTTCGGTATCGACTGGCGCCCCCATGACGGCGAGTCGTCTTACGAGCAGGTAATCATCCGCAAGGAGAAGAACCCCGGTCTTCAGGGCTTCTTCTACACCTTCCCCGACGCCAAGGAGTACAGCACCAAGGACTTGTACAAGCCCCACCCTACCCTCAAGGACTACTGGGTCTATCAGGGCCGCGCCGACAACATCATCGTGTTCTCCAACGGCGAGAAACTCAACCCCATCACCATCGAGGAGGCGGTGCAGGGCCACCCCAAGGTCAAGGGCGCCGTTGTCGTCGGCACGAACCGGTTCCAGCCTGCTCTGATCATCGAGCCCGTCGAGCACCCCGAGACCGAGGAGGGCCGCAAGGCTTTGTTGGATGACATCTGGCCCACCGTCGTCCGCGCCAACAAGGAGACCGTCGCCCACGGCCAGATCGGCCGCCAGTACATGGCTCTCTCCACCCCCGGCAAGCCGTTCCTGCGCGCGGGTAAGGGCACCATCCAGCGCCCCGGTACCATCAGCATGTACAAGGCCGAGATCGACAAGATCTACGAGGACGCCGAGAAGGGCGCTGCCACTGGCGAGGTTCCCAAGCTTGATCTTTCCTCTTCCGATGCCCTGATCCTCTCCATCGAGAAGCTCTTCGAGACTTCCCTCAACGCCCCCAAGCTCGAGGCCGACACCGATTTCTTCACTGCCGGCGTCGACTCCATGCAGGTTATCAACGCGTCTCGTCTCATCCGTGCTGGTCTGGCCGCTGCCGGTGTGAACGTCGATGCCTCGGCCCTCGCCACTCGTGTCATCTACGGCAACCCCACGCCCAAGCGCCTGGCCGACTACCTCCTCTCCGTCGTCAACAAGGACAACAAGGACGCCACCCACGGCACTTCGGACGACGAGCACCACGGCATGGAGGCCCTTGTGGAGAAGTACACCCAGGACCTTCCCACTCCCAAGCAGAACAAGCCTGCCCCGGCCGACGAGGGTCAGGTGGTCGTCATTACCGGCACCACTGGCGCCATCGGTTCCTACATGATCGACATCTGCTCTTCCTCCCCGCGCGTCTCCAAGATCATCTGCCTCAACCGTTCCGAGGACGGCAAGGCCCGCCAGACGGCCTCCTCCTCCGGGCGCGGCTTGTCCACCGACTTCTCCAAGTGCGAGTTCTACCACGCCGACCTGTCGCGCGCTGATCTGGGTCTCGACCCCGAGGTCTACTCCCGCTTGTTGACCGAAGTCGACCGCGTCATCCACAACCAGTGGCCCGTCAACTTCAACATCACGGTCGAGTCCTTCGAGCCTCACATCCGTGGCGTCCGCAACCTCGTGGACTTCTCCTACAAGGCTGACAAGAACGTGCCCATCGTTTTCGTGTCTTCCATCGCCACCGTCGACCGGTGGCACGCAGAGGACGGCATCGTTCCCGAGACCTCCCTCCACGACTTCTCCATCTCCGCGGGTGGTTATGGCCAGTCCAAGCTCGTTTCCTCTCTTATCCTCGACAAGGCCACCGAGGTGTCTGGCGTGCCCACCGAAGTCGTTCGTGTCGGCCAGGTCGCCGGCCCCTCTTCCGAGAAGGGTTACTGGAACAAGCAGGAGTGGCTTCCCTCCATCGTCGCCTCCTCCGTCTACCTCGGTTTGCTGCCTGACTCTTTGGGACAGATGACCACCGTCGACTGGACTCCCATCGAAGGCATCGCCAATCTGCTTCTGGAAGTCTCGGGCGTCACCGATGATGTCCCCATCGACAAGCTCAACGGCTACTTCCACGGCGTCAACCCCGAGCGCACCAGCTGGTCTGAGCTCGCGCCCGCCGTCATGGAGTACTACAGCGACAGAATCAAGAAGATCGTGCCGTTGGACGAGTGGATCGACGCGCTGGAGAAGAGCCAGGAGAAGGCCGAGGATGTGACGCGCAACCCTGGTATCAAGCTCATTGATACTTACCGGGCTTGGTCGGAGGCGACTAAGAAGGGAACCAAGTTCGTGCCGCTGGATATGACCAGGACCAAGGAGTACTCCAAGACGATGAGGGAGATGCACGCGGTTACGCCCGAGTTGATGAAGAACTGGTGCAGGCAGTGGAACTACTAAGTGTCGAGCAGGGCTTGGTAGAGGTAGAGGTAGTAGCTTTGCGATGGTGAAGGTGGAGATTTGTTGGTTGTTTTCCGGTTACCGGTTGCATTGTTCAGCGTGGCTGCGATGACTTTGGAAGGTTGCATCTTTGGTTGGTTGCTGATAGACTTGGGTAGGTTGCCATGGCAATTGGCATTATTGCATTTGCATCGGGTTTGCATATGGACTTGGGTATAGTTTCAAGTGTGTTTTGATTAGCCGTTTCAGATAGCACAATAATTGGCAGATTTGTCGATTTCAATTGATGTCCCGTATTTCTTTCGATGGTGATCCTGGTGATGGTGTTGAAGATGGAAAAGGAGAATGTTTACAGGGGAAAGCAAACAATGGCGGGGTACCTTGGTGGGTCGGCTTATCGATAACATTCGTTGCTACAGCGCGTTGTCCCCTATAAACAAAGCCTCCAAACAACTTCCACCTCGACATCCTCTTGACCTCTTCCTCCAGACTTGTGCCTCTTCCTGGTTTCCCACCACTCGACCTCCCTCGATAGCTGTCCGAATCGAACACGATGTCTGTCGAAATCACACCTCCTTCTCGCGCTCCTCGACAATCTCGACCGTCGCCGCCTTACCTCCGTCCTCCCCGACTTCCCCTCCTCCCTCTGTCGAACCTCCTTGATGGCCTCGCTCACAATCGACGTCTCGGCCGACTTGAACTTCCACGCCGGAACCCTCCGCTCAAACAACTCGTCAATCTCCTCCAGCGCCCGACCCTTCAGCTCCGGGAGAAAGAAAAAGAAGAACAAGGCACAACAGAAATTGGACCGGCCCAGATGTAGCCATACTTTGCGCCCCAATTCATGTTCTCCGGATTGATAAAGTACGGCGAGCAGAAAGACGTCAACCACGCCAGGAAATACCCCAGACTGATGGCCGCCCCGACCCTGTACGACCGCAGCCTCGTGCTCACCAGCTCCGTCGCCACGGGGTAACTCGCGATGCCCACAAACGCATTATACGCAAAGTTGAACAGGGCACTGCACGCGATCAGACTGTCCCTCGCCCTCCTCGTCCCCGCCTCTGTCGTCGCCGAGATGGCCATGCCCAACATGAACATGCCCTGCACCACCGCTCCCGTCGTCATGAGCGTCCTCCGACCCATGACATAGCGCATCAAGTACATGCCGACATTGACCCCGATAAACCCGATACACGTCTTCATGATGCTGTACTTGAACGACAAATCCACCGACAGTCCCGACACAATCATGAAATACGTCGAGTAGCTGATGTAGAACCAGCTCCCGCTTCCAGCCTGGGTTGCGATCACGCCGAAACACAACAGCGTTCGTCGCAAATCACTCCCACGGAACATATCCAACGGCCCGACTGTTTTCGCCAGCCTCTTCTCCTCTTCGATCCCCCGGACCATCTCCACCCACTCAACCTCCAACCTTTCCTGGCCCTCCTTGTCATCCCCTCTTACGGCTCTCACCCTCTCCAACGCCTTTCTTCCCTCTTGATACCGTCCCCGACTAACCTCCCACCTTGGACTCTCGGGCACCACCCACCACACCCCGGCCGACAACACCACAGGAACAACAAACAACACGCCCAACGGCACCCTCCAACTCCCCTTCCCCAGCCAACCTTTCGTCGCATTCGTCACCACCGCGCCCAACACACTTCCTACACAGACCCATTCCGAAAACAGCGCAACCATCACACCTCTGAGATGCGGCGGTGCCACTTCCGCACAATAAATGTTGGAAAAAGTCACGAGAAACCCGTTGCCGATGCCGAAGATTATTCGACCCACATACAAGGCGGCGGCGGAAGAGGTGCCGATTTGGATGGCAGTGCCGAGGGCGGTGAGGAAACACGCGAGGAGGAGGGCTGGACGGCGCCCGTAAAGGTGGGAGAAGGGACCGGCGAAAAGGGTTGAGAGGAGGGAACCGAGCGTTAGGAACGAGGAGAGGAGTTGTTGGAAGGTGTGCTGGTTGAGTTGTCAGCTGGGAGTACACAAGAGGGTGCCAGGTGGAGGGTTGAAGGGGTGAGGGGAACGTACGCCAATGCCATAACCACCTGGAGCCCTTGGGTCGGGGTATCCAAACACCTTGAGGAATCCTGGCATCGCTTGGAGGGCGGCGAGGCAAGCGCTGTCGAGGCCGTATTGCATGTTGGCGAGGGAGACGAGGGCACAGATGAGGAGGCATTTGCTGTTGGTCCAGAGGGAGGTTTCGGGGAGTTTGTCGACGGTAGGCGGTGGTGAGCTCATCCTCTCTGTCTTTTTCTTCGGTGGTCATCTTGCGGTTCGCCTGTTGTGGTTTTTCTTGATCAAGTGATAGAAAGAGGGAGAATCACCAGGTCAAACGGAAGCCCACTCGCTCAAGTAATGGAGAGGATGGACATCAGCAAGCAAAAGTCGCCAAAGAAGCAAGTGCTTCGTTGCAACATAAAGACTGACTATCAATAGCTATGAGAGGGGTTCAGATCACCACTTTCCCCAATACACCAGCCTCATCCACGGTTCTGGAGGCTGAGGGTGAGGGGTCAACGTCGCCTCGAGCGGCCGTCACATCTACCTCCGCGTTGCATTTCTACACACCATCGCCAATCCCAGCTTACTATCATTGAGGAGGCAGCTCTGATACGGGAAGCTATGTACAGTCAATATTGAGCCTGAACCTGGTTCGTCACTGCAAGTCCAACGTTGTCCGTTCATTCCCGCGACTTGGTTCGCTGAACCACAGAATGACAAGCATAGAAAGCAACCATATCATGCTGGGAGAGTGGGAGGATGGCACACCTGATGCACACAGAACGAAGATCCCCGCATTTCGGCAGTTAATACTCCCTCTGGCTGGATCGTTGGACCATATTGGAAGGGGACGGCCCGTGGCGATTGAACTTCAACCGATACCACCTACACAAAGCTTCGCAGCTTGACCAGTCGTCAGTCGTGATCTTTCGCAGAAGAGAAGAGCCTCCTCTCGTAAAGAACGCTCGCCGCCGTCAAAGGGGTGATTGCTACCTCTATCAAGGATAACCGTGAAGCTTTTCCCAGAATCACAGTGTCAGCATCAACACATCCATCTCGGTATTTGATACCTAACCGCATCAATCTTTTCGGTGACGGCTGGAGCGGCCTGAGGTCCTTGCCTGAGCGAGATGGAGTTGGGAGTGAGGTCGTATATTATTGGTTTGGTCGTTGACGCCAGGGTTGTTTCCCCAAGGTCCCATAGGAACTTTCTGTCCTTTCTTTCTCTTCTCATCCTCCTACAACCAACTTCTGAAAAACGGGTTGACCGCTCCCGCATCCATCATTGAAAACAGACCCATTCCTTTCCTTTCCATCCTGTTCATTCTGCACTTGTCTTTCACCTGATCCCCTCTCCCATGTCTGGTGATTCTGGTGATCTGATGTCAACGATCGCGCGTCATTGCGGCAGGCATACATGAGCCGCAAGCAACAATGGCATCAACACTGCATATCGGAAACATCAGGCCCGGTTCAACTTCAATCGACTCGTCCCATTCGGTGCGRCTTCCACCCGTTGACTGCACAGCTGATGTACAAGTGCATCGCCTCCTTGGAATCGGAACGTCTTTGCATTTTCTACTAACCATCCCCAAGTTTCACAATGTTCACATGTTTCAGCGGATTGGATGCTCACCCCGTTATCCAGAAATCTCTCTGAGCGCCCTTCGATTCTCAAAAAGTTTCAAGTGATGGACACTGCATGCCAGTTCCACGTCATACTTATACCTTCAGCAAGGTCGAACGTGAGCAGCGGGCCGTCACTGGCAAGGCTATGCTGCATCCCCAGGGCTGAGTAGGAGCCAATGGGATGATTCTGCGAGTGCAAGATACACATTCTCGACCCACGGAAGCGTCAGCTCGAAAAAGAGCCTCCGGCAGAAGCACAGAGGCAAGCAGGAGAGGCTGTGAAGTCAGGAGACAACCCACGGCAATCGCAACAACCAACATACCACACCATATCCAGTGCCATTGAACTTTCTGAACCATAGGCAAAGGGTCGGAAGCAAGTAACTGCAGGAAGGCCTACTTGGGGCTGTGAGATGGCGTGCTTCGAGACGCTTCTGGAACAGAGCGAGTACCTAGGTGAGCTGCGAGATGTCTGACGCTCTAACCTTTGCAAGGTCAGGAGATCACCATCATTGAACCTCTATTTAACTGCGTGACAACTCACTTCTCAGTCGATCATTTCCTCATCCTCCTTCAGCACACAGCTTCTGTTCTTTCAAGAACGTACCCGACCAGAAGAACAGCAACACAACAAAGCTCGAAGGGCACTCGCTTGAACTTCAACACCTATTACCACTTTCACACCCAAAACACCACCCATAACCACCTTTTCACCACCAACTCAAGCCATCATGAAGTCCACCACCCTCGCTCTCCTCCTTGCCGCCGCCGGCTCCATCGAGGCCGTCACCGTCTCCCTCCCCTCCGGTGTCACCCTCCCCTCTGGTGTGACCTTGCCCACCGGCGTCACCGTCGTGACCGCCACCCCGGCCGCCACCGCCAACGGCAAGCGCTTCTTGCATGCTCTCGGCCGCGATAAGCGTCAATTCGCCGGCCTGACACAGAGCGCAGCCGCCACGACCGCTGCCGCCAACGCCAACAACAACGCAGCTGACGACGGTGGCGATGACACCAACGCTGATGCCGATGCCGATGCGGATGCCGATGGTGTTGATGATTCCACCCAGGAGCAGGATGACGGAAAAAACGACGGAGGCAGCGATGATGCGGACGCTGCGAAGGGAGATCAAGGCAGTGATGCCAATGCTGATGGGGCGAGCGGAGATGATGCCAATGCGGATGCCGCCGCTGGAGGAGATGATGCCAATGCGGATGCTGCCGCTGGAGGAGATGATGCGAACGCTGATGCTGCGGGAGGAGATGCTGCGAGCGGTGATAACGCTGCGAGCGGTGAAGGGCAGGGGGATGTTGACGTTGTTATGGGCGGGTTTGCGAGGAAGTTGAGGGTTAAGCGGGAGTAAGCATGTTCTCACTTGAGAGGTGGAAGTTCTTTGTACTCTACAAGGCTTTCAGGCCTTGGTTTAGACTTCGAGGAACGGCTGAAGTATAACGGGGAGGAGCTGGTTTTATGTCACTTGCACCTGGAGTGGTTTAGATGGGAGTTGGTAGGAAAGAATGGACACAGACTGTTTCATGTTCTCTTCTCTTTGGGGCTGTTGTTAGGCGAGCTTCTTTGTACAACTTTGTTTCGCTTTGGGTATTTCTTGGAGGGTCATGGACATCTGGACGGCGCAAGACGGACTGGGGGAACGGAAGAGGATCGGACTGGGAAATAAAAAATGCGATACAGGTACATCTAGAGGGGGATGGATGCATTGGAGGTTGGGTTTGGATGTTGAATATACCAGTTACAGGAGCAATCGATGATGTGTTTTTGTTTTACCTTGGGCCCGCTTCCCTCGACGAGATGACGGTGAGAAATAGTTCGGACACTGCCGACGAAACATCGTATCGAGTCCTCACTAACCTCGCTTGTAGTCGCTAACGGCGTCACCGTCTCGGTACTTCTTCCATTTTCGTCCACGGGAGCTAGCGGTCCACGGGAGCTAGCGGTCTCACCTCCGTGCCAAGATCACACCGTTGCATCGCAACGTCTCCTGCAGTTTAGCCCCACGTGGGAACTGGAATGGAAGTGAAACACAACCGGGAAAGAAGGAGGACGGTTCATGCCGAACATTGATAGCAAACCTCAAGGCAAAGGACCAAAAAGGAAAGAGGCTCGTGACTGGCTCACTGACGGCGAAGTGTTTGAGGTTTCATCGAGCAGTGAAACTCCAAGCGCACATGTAAGTGAATCCGTATCCGGGTCCCCGGTCGAGTCTCGACACCCTTGACTATCGCGTAGGACCAGCGGCCCCATCGGCCCCTCCTCGGTTGGCTTTTCCGATCGAAATGCTACACGGACCGGACTCCTATGAGGCGACGCATAGAAAGGACCAAGAAAGTGAGCCAAATCCGGGGTTTTGCGAATGGTATGGGAGTCGGAGAGCCGCCAGAGGCCAATGGTTCACAAGCGCTCCACTACTGTAGAAGGCTACCTTAGGGAACTCCGGTTTTCCTCGACTAACACCGTAACAACGGTCCATCCACCATCGTACCATGGGCCTGGAGCTAGGTCCTGGGACTCTGGTAAATGTTTCTTCATCCTTGTTCGGTGCTGACCGCAAGGTCCCCAGGATGGAAAGATGGAAGATGGCGAGATCTTGCCGAGAGATGGAACTATCAAACCGTATCCAGGACTGAGGACAGGAGGTGACTGGCATGGAATGATCTAGGAGTATGTCACTTCACAAGGTCACGGCGCCTAGGACGAGTATAAGACTCATCGTTACCTCCCTCCTTCGATCTCTCAAGTCTTTCTCTCTCCATCAACCGCTTCTTCTTCCGATCAGTCACTCATTACCTCGAAGTCACTCATTACCTCTAGTCAACATGCATCTCCCCACCGTTCTCTCCGTCATCTTCGCTGCGGCCGGCGTTACCGCCCAGCTCAACGACCTCGCCGTCGCTGCCGGTCTCAAGTACTTCGGTACCGCTGGCCAGGAAGGCACCATCACCTCGGATACCAGATACCGTAACATCATCAACGACAAGCACGAGTTCGGTCAGCTTACTCCCGAGAACGGCATGAAGTGGGATGCCACCGAGGGCAACCCCGGAAAGTTCACATTCTCCTCGGGAGATATTGTTGCTGGAGTGGCGAAGACCAATGGACAGCTCTTGAGGTGCCACACGCTGGTTTGGTACAGCCAGCTGCCTTCTTGGGGTGAGTAGTAGTACTTCCATCGATAAGGTTGATGTGGGGATAGAACGGTGTACTGACAGGGGATATACAGTCCAAAATGGCTCCTGGAACCGTGCCACCCTTCAGTCCGTTATCGAGTCGCACATCAGCAATGTCATGGGCCACTACAAGGGCCAGTGCTACGCCTGGGATGTCGTGAACGAGGCTATCTCCGATGATCCAAATGGCAGCTTCCGCGATTCGGTGTTCTTTAAAACCTTCAACACGGATTACTTCCCCATTGCCTTCAAGGCTGCGAAGGCCGCTGATCCCAACGCCAAGCTGTGAGTCTGCTCCTCGCATCAGCCACACATGATCGCAGCCAAACTAACACCTCCCAGCTACTACAACGACTACAACCTCGAGTACAACGGCGCCAAGACCGAAACGGCCCTCAAGCTCGTGAAGCTCATCAAAGCCGCCGGCGCCCCCATCGACGGTGTCGGTTTCCAAGCCCATATGCAGGTCGGCGGCACGCCCTCGCGCGCCGCCATGGCCAACCTCCTCAAGCGCTTCACCGCTCTCGGCGTCGAAGTCGCCTACACCGAGCTCGACATCGCGCACAAGTCGGTCCCCGCCTCCCCCTCCGCTCTTGCCCAACAGGGTACCGACTATGCCAACATGGTCGGCTCCTGCTTGGACGTCCCCGGCTGCGTCGGCGTCACCATCTGGGGCTACGTCGACAAGTACAACTGGATCAAGAACGGCGATGCTGCGATCTATGACAGCAACTTCAACAAGAAGGCCGCATGGACCAGTGTTAGCTCCGTGTTGGCCGCTAAGGCGACGAAGGCCCCTTCTAACAAGGCGGCGAACCCCCCTGCTGCTGTGCCGACGACCCTCAGGACCGCCACGATCCAGGCCACTAACGACCCTGCCTGTGACGTGCCCACCCCTACCTCCAAGGCCGCGGTGGCGCCTACCAAGGCGGCGAGCGGTGCTGGTGCGCAGCAGTCGCACTGGGGACAGTGTGGTGGTGGTGCCGGCTATACGGGCCCGACTGCTTGCCAGGCCCCGTATACTTGCAAGGTGCAGAACCCTTACTATAGCCAGTGCTTGTAAGCTTTTCGAAAGTGGGTTGAAGAGGTGGGGTGTTAGTAAGATGTGAAGGGAAGGGCATTCTTGTATATAAATTGGTCCGGACAGATTGCTCCTGGTGGTGGTATGACAGATGTGATAGGGGCAGAGAGTGACGTTTTACATAAAAGATTTTGAACATAGGGTACATGTACCTCTACTTTACTTCCTGTGCCTCTACTGCTTCGCTCATTTTTAGTGCTGTCCCAAGCAATGTGTACGCGTGAGGTACCTGTTTGTTACGAGAAAGTGCGCGGTTAGGCGGTGTCACTGGTGTGCGCTTGCTCTGAACTACTGCGGTTTGAGGAAAACACTCAAGTGGTTCTTAGCTACCTGCTTCAAGACGGAAGCTACCGGTAAGTAAGGTAGGTAGAGATAGATACTTCGAATCATAAATCATATATCGTGGGCTTGTACTTTTCCCTCAACTTCTCCACCACTTCAGCGTAAAATAATTTTCTAAAATCCTCATCATCCAAGCCCTTCTCGCTGTTGTGAGTTCCAATGCACCAATGGACAATGTTCTTATACTCTTCCCCAGCAGATTCTTCATTTTCCCACAGGAGACTTTCCGCATTCCGTGACAACTTCTTGTGTATGCTATCTGGCATGACGACTGTTCCAGGTGGGATAGGAACCTGGTGAGCTTTCAAGTCAATTTCGGTAGATATAGGGAGTTTCCGGTCTTCTAATAGCATGAGCTGGCAAAGCAACAGCCCCAGGTAGAATGCAGTTGGATAGAAGGGGCTGGGAGTAAGCGTAGGGTTGCCATCATGGCGGCTCTTTGTCTCCGAAGAAGTGCAACCAACTGGCTTCGAGATGAATGTTCGTAGTTTGAACCTTTCAGAGGCAATACTACTATCGTCCACCAAAAATACGATATCATCAAGCGTGAGAGGTTTGGACAACCAGGGTGTGCTGTGCATGTGCAGGACACTCTCGGAAATCGCAACTGCCATTCGTATTTTGTCGCCGGTTCTCGGCCTGGGAACTCTGTATGCTCCCTGTAAGTCACTGTCAAGTATTTGACGGAGGGTGAGAGTGGTTCGGAACTCGACAGGCTCGGCAATGGATTGCTGTTGATACTTGAGATTACTGTCGTCTTGCTCGCGTGGTGCATAGAGGGCAAATTTGCGGCCTTGGCCTATAGCCACGATGCAACCATGGCAGTAATCTTGGTCGGATGCTCGTTTCTTCCCTTTGCTGAGGGTGATCTCGCAAATATTCAACAGCTTTGTGGGCTCCAGACTGGTGAAACTCGAAAAACTGGTCTTCGCAAGGGTTGCCACTGATGTGGAGGACCCCGTAGAAAAGGCCACCTTTTTGCTAGGTTTGGTGGATCGCTCCAGCAAATGGGCCGGAAGTTTCGTGAGCGGACCTCTGAACTTGATCTTTCCTGAGCTGCTCGGTCTGGGACCTTCCTGTGTGGAGATTGGACCCACGGGTCCACCAGACATATATGATGGAAGAGACGCAGTCGAACCTGCCGGCGTTGGGTCTGGCGGGTCACGATGAGGGTGGTGACTCATTAATATGGAAGGCGGCAAGCTCGTGCGACCTGTGAACCTGATCTTTCCTGGGCTTCGTGAAGGCTGGTGATTGTTGGATACTGCCGTAGAAAGGTTTGGAAGAGACGTTGTCGAGTTGGACGGAGACGTAGGCGATAAGAGAGGAGGAGATGAAGGGCCAAAGTTGCAGCATTGGACCCGAAAAGTGACCCAACGGGGTTGTAAGCGCGGTGAACCGTCAGCGACAGTTTGGCCAAGACTGACGGAGTTCAACACGAGGTGAAAGTCAATCTTTCC
Source organism: Neurospora sp. CHS-2018a (assembly GCA_009802275.1). NCBI lineage: Eukaryota > Fungi > Ascomycota > Sordariomycetes > Sordariales > Sordariaceae > Neurospora > Neurospora sp. CHS-2018a. The sequence continues at coordinate 27,733 of RAKG01000095.1, forward strand.
TCTGGCGACTTGCTCTTCTGATTCCTGCTCTTTGGCGAACCACAAGTCTTTCCGGGACACGAGTTCAAGATAAACATCATGTGGCTTTGGACAAACACAGCCGGATGATGCGTCTCCAAGAGCCATGAAAAGACTTTTGAGTAGGTCGCGTAGAAGTCTGGTGGCGTGGTCTTTCGAGCGGAGCGTTCTTGTAATCTTCTGCTCGAGGGCAGTGTTGGTGAAGCCTTCGAGAAGAGTATTGCTGGATTTCAGCCGCCCTATAATGCCCTCATACGACTTCTTTCTCAAACTAAAGCCAGTTCTGGCCGCCCATGCTTTAAGAATCGACCTCTTGTCTCGGTAGAGGTATTTTACTGGCTATCAGATGGTTAGGTACCAATCAAAACAAAAACAACAATCAGTTGATTCATAAGGGGTCGTTTTACCTGATCGTATACTGGACCATCTCGTGGATCGGGGAGTTTCAGCTTTAATCGCAGCTCCTCGGAGGACATGTTAATCTCGCTGAGCTGCTCCTTGAATTTATTGTACGTGATATACAGAAGCGTGCGAAGTTGGTCGTCGATTAGCGGTCCAACCTTTTCCCATTTGGGAGAATGGGGGTTTTCTAGTAGCTCCTGCGCTGTAGTGGCCTCATCCAAAAGTGGTCCAAGGAGCCGCTCGCAAGTGTTGTAAAGCCGAGTCCTCTCCGACTCCAGATCCTGGACAAGTTGCTTGAGGTCCTCTTGAAACTTCCTGGATGAAGGGAAATAGGCTTTGTAGACCTGAAAAGCTTGGACGGCTATCGGTAAAACGGCCAGAACGATGCCGGCAATTTCGAAGCCGGACATGATCAAAGGTGAGGATGGGCGATATCATCCAACTTCTCCAAGGGAGAGAGTGCAGGTGCGATTGATTGTTGCGACAAAGGACATGGACGGGAAGGAACAAACAAGGCAGAAGGGAAAGGACGGAGGCGTCGATGGCAAGTGAAAATGAGAAGACAGAAAATGGGATGAACCCCGCAACACCGCAAGTTGGCCTGCCCCTGGGTATTTTGGGCTTTGATGCAGGCCAGGGCATGTGCATCGGATGAGGGGCGGGAACGGGATCATCATGCAAGTAGGCACCAACACCAGACGCAAATTCTTCGTCGTTGGCGTTTACACTGTACACTCTGCATGCAACCTCAGCACATTTGCACACAACCGCCGACCAACCGCCAACCAACGAACCGCGATAGGCTCCTGATATTTACCAACCCCTCTTTCCCGAATCCCGATGGTGCAAGAAACTTCGAGCACGAGGTACGATTGACTCGTTCCTATGCCAGGCATCTCAACTTCAAAGTCGGGCACCAATACCTATTCACTATCGGATATCGCCGGCCACAAAAACCAAATAACTGAGGTAGTTCACCCAAACACAATTACTTTCATCACGATCGTCATCTAACAACGCAAAACGCACAGGCAACCTTCGACAAGATGACGACCCAAGTCCCCATATCTTCTCTTTCTGCACGGGGCATTTCCGCGCTCAAGGCACTGGTGGAGACTTTAGACGAGGAACCCGGAGCCGATCCCGACACTCGCTCACTGGTTTCCTCTCTCTTGACCAGATTCAAGCTCTGGGTCGGCAATCTTGGAGCCCACCGGGCTTCTGGAACCCGCTCACTCGAATACAAGCTCCGCGACGCATCTATGCTTCGGAACCATGTCGTCTCGCTACTGCAAGACCTGTGTGTCTCTATCGATGAAGGTCCGGAACAATATTCATCTCTTTTTTGTGCCATCGGGACTCTTCACTAACCCAGAATACCGCTCGCCCTAGCCTTCGCACTGGTTCTGGCAGGGGATACTCTTGGTGACGGCAATGAGTCCGATGGCGACCGGGATTCCCTCGATGAGGAGCTCGAGAAGCTTTGGACCGACGAGGGCCAGGACCCTGATGAAAGATCCGACCTCGACCTGGCTCTGAGCGGGATTCAGAATGCCGTCGATTGTTTACTCCGTCTCTCCGCGACAATCCGCAACCCTGCCCCGCATGATCACTTCAAATCCAGAGCCGCAGCAGCATACGGCGGAATGTTTGAACTGGCAGACAAAAACCACATCAGCGAGAAGTATAACCATCTTGATCAAGTCGTAGTGGAGCGTTTGGCCAAATCGATGGCAAGGCGGCGCCAGTACTTCAGGTATCGCGAAGAGCATGCGAGTCGCATAGCTCATGGAGTGGAAGACATCGTGGAAGGGGTTGAGTGTGATGATGTCTCCGAGTACACGGCAAACCAAACCACCATTTCGTCACTGCCTGGGCACTTGAAAGATGAGGCACTTGCTGCTACCGTGGCCGAGATGGATGCATTTGACGACCTTGATGATGCGCAATCGCAGGCTTCCGAGACATCTTACGCAGCAACTGATGTCAACTCCACTGAGCTTCGGGTCCCAAGACCACCACCAGAATACATCCACGGGCCTTTTAAATGCCCCTTTTGCCACATGATCATCACAATTGAGAACAAACACCAGTGGAAGTAAGAAACCCCCTTTCATGTTCCGCCCCGGCATGGAGCACCAAAGACCACACACTAACAGTCCATCCATCAACCAGGAAACATGTGTTTCGAGATCTCCAACCGTACAATTGCCTCTATAATTCCTGTAGAATGCCGCATCAGCAGTTCTCACGACGGTCTCAATGGATCGAGCATATGAGGCGTGAGCATTGGAGAGTCTGGCATTGCTCCCTCGGTTGTGCCAGTGCCACCTTCGACTCCGCCAAGCAACTGATAGACCACAACAAGTCCGCTCATGCGGCTAATCTGCAATCCTCCTCGGACGAAGACGGACACATGGCCCTCTCTTCGGTCCCGGACATTTCGAAGGCTCGAGGACCATGCCCTCTCTGTCTAGAGGTAACGATAGCTACGGACAAGATTTATGGCAAGCATGTTGGGGATCATCTGGAGCGGTTGGCGTTGTTCGTCTTGCCTCGGGTGGACTATGAGGACGCTTCCGATGACGATGACTTTCAAGATGATAGCAATGACGACGATGACGACAACGACGCATCCGATGGGGAAATCGACAACAATGGCCAACCTACTACCTCTAATGAAGTAAAACCACGCGACTCCTCGAATACATCCTCTCAGCAACCAAGGCAGCCCGACGGTCCACAGGAGCCCCAACAAGCGGACAAGAGAAAGGACTGGGAAAGCTACCTCCACCGACAGACAGGTCTCCCAGGTGACGACTTGGACAACGACATGTACGCCGAGAGCAGCAGCCAGCAACCGACCAAGCCAGGGATCGTGTCCCGAAACCGGACCAGAGATCCAGATGCACCGCCAACGTACACCGCAGCCACAGTTAAACCGAAAAAGAAAAGTGCACAAGAGGAGTGGAAGCAGTGGCAGGCGGAACCGATGAAAGACATGGATAAATTAATGGCCAAATTGGAAGCTTTCAATCCAAGCAGAAGAGCTGCACTGGAAGAAGTGAATCGAAACATGTTTAAGTTTAAGCCCGTTGTCCCCCCGCCAGTCCACAATAAAACCCGTTCCTTAGGGGTCCAACCTCAAGGCAACGAGGAATTCTGGATTCGTCCTCCACCTTCACCAACGGCAAGCGGTAGTGGGGAGGGGAGTGGAAGCTATGCCACTAGAGATTCGGGCGCCGTCCAAAATCCCCTGGACAGGTCTCGGCCTTTGGCTAACACTATCACGTCGAGCGACTCTGAGGAGTACGAACATGAATCGGACCAACACTCAACCAGCCTGACGGCCAAGGAGCTCAAGAGGCTCTCGCGTCAGTCTGTCAACTCTCGGAGCCCTCCTACACAGGTGACACAGGATGCAGACAAGGGCATGAAGAAAGACGAGAAAAAGTCACAGGGATTTATCTCCTCGTTATTTTCGAAGAAGAAGAAGACATTGAAGCAAGAACCAGCTCAAGTGGATCCATACGCAGGTCAGTACGACAGTCCTGGCAGTACTGGCACACGCAGCTCCACATCCGATGATGGACATTAGGTAGAGGTATGGTCATTCGGTCTACAATTTCGACCGTCGGCCACCCACCTAGTCAGCGGTCAATCTTGTAGACCTGACGAGTGCGTGCCTAACAACGACAAGAAGGACTGTTAGAAAGATCCTGAGTCTGGGCATATAGCTGGACACACAGCACCGGTCGTCAGAAGCCAGGAGTGTCGAATGTATCTGTCTCCACGGTCTACGCATGAACCAACCATTTTGAAATTTGAATACCTCCGTTGCAAATGTGCAAATAGCCTTCGACGATATGCCCCGCGTATCGTGCGGGCAGATCTTGCCAGATTGAACTAGCTATCTACCGAACATCATGATCATATCTCCAGGTATCCGTGCCTTCCAGTCTTCTACCTGCCCTCCCACGTACCGTTATAAACACCCACCATCTCCCTCTGATACTCTATCAGCCTCTCCCAATTAATACAACTATGCACCACCCCCCATCCCAAGTTCCCCTTGGTATACTCCTCCGGGCTCCCCGGCGGGGAATCGCTCTCCAGCGTCATGTAATCCGCACACATAATGCTCAACCTCAGATACTCAAAGCAATGTTCCAAGTGTTCCAGCCAGTCATTGTCTACGAACGAGCCGGACAGGGCATTAATCCCCTTGTAAACCAGCTGGTTGTACCGCTGCCGGGCGACGTTGACGCAGTGCAGTTGGTGCATGGTGTTGAGGACATAGAAGTTGTTGAGATTCGGGAGGGAGGCGGCGGAGGGAGGAGGGATGTTGAACATGAAGAAGGGGGCGCGGATGCCGGGGTTGTGGAGGCCGTAAGCCGAGGGATCCGGGAGGTAGATGGTGTCGGAGCCTGTGTAGAGTTCTAGTTAGCCACGACTTTTTTTGTCTCTTTGTGCTGTTCAAAGCCGACTTACCCATCGTTATTCGGTCCCAGTTCCTATCTGCTTCCTTCGACGGCCCGATGAACTCCTTGTGGGGGATAAAGGGGACATCTCGCCTGTCGGTGAAGATCTCTCGTGGTAAGGGTGTCTTTGGGTTGATGCCAAAGTCTTTCAACGTTGGCTCATTGGAGTTCGAGCTCGTTGTTAGCCAAAAGCCAGCCGCAACACCGACTCCAATGGAGAAAATAGCAATGGCTCCCCGGACAAGATGCTCCCTCCATCGTGATTGTTGTCTGCGAATTAGGATATGGATATCAAGGCTTTCGTCTGACTCTCGACTGGAGTCTAGTAGCCCGTGTGCACTCAGAAGGCTTCCAGTTTTATTGTCGGTCCGAAGATATTTCTCGGTTGTCAAGTTCTGGGAGTACATAGTAATACAAGAGGAAAGGTGTTGCGAACTTAACTACTCTTACTAAAGGGAAAGGCTAGAAAGTGCAAAGATGGAGGGAAGGAGGCACAAGCAACAGGACCGGGGGGGGGGGGGGCTCTTACCTCTACTTTAAGTTAAAATTATTAGAATAGAAGCCGTAAACCTCAAGGTCCAAAATAACTGCGATATCGCACCACTTTCCAAGTCTTCCGTAGCGGGAAATCCCCCTTCGTACCTAGGTTAAACGGGGGTTTACTAGGCTAGCAAAAGTACTTAGGCTAGGCCTCAAACTTAGCCTAGTTAGATTACCTAGCCTAGTCGGCTAAGGAAGGCCTCTGATTAGTCCAAATTTAATATTAGATTTGACCGCTATAAGATTTTACTAAAGTCTTCGAAGTTTAGCAATCTCTTATAGCGAATAATGTTAGGCGTACGGACTACTACGGGGAAGCCCCTAAATATAATTGTTAATATTAATAATATAGTATTTATTTATAGGGAGGAAGTTAAAAAGCACGGACTATATATACTTACGCTTATACTTATTAATTAGTTTTAACGCTAAGTATATTATACCGATACGCTAAATTGGGTACGTACCCGCCTAGTAATTAAAGCTATTATAAAATTATAATACTTATAATCGGTTTGTACAATACAATATTGAAAAAAATAAAATAATGATAAAATATTATAATGAGGAAAATATAATATTAGACAATCCGTTTTTTTCTATTTTTTTTTACTTTTCTTTTTTGTTCGTATTAGATTAGATTAGATATAAACCGTTTTAAAAATAAGCGGCGGCCTTAGTAATATACCGAATCGGATTATATATACGAGTCGGATTATATATAACCGGTACGGTAATAAGCGATACGCTATTAGTAGAAATTAATAGGGTTAATTAATTTATTGTTAAGTAGGTACTTATTAAATTCGAAATAATTATTATAATAATTATTAAATAGGAGAGGGTTCCGGCCACCCTTCCTACTACGTTTAATAATTTCCCGGCCGCTTCTAATATAACTAGTAAGTATATTAATGGAATTATTAGTTATATTAAATAGGGTGCCTCTATTAGATTTAAATGTATTAAGGGTACTGATAATTCTAGAAACTAAATAGCTTTAGGATTGTATACTAATACAATTGGGGTTTGGAGTAGCCGATAATTAGTATTTACTTCTACGGATAAATACGGTTCGTTAGAGAGCCGGAGCTGCCGGCTCAATAAATTAAGATTAATTAATACTACGTACCCTCGATACGGCGGTATCCCGAATAAACGAGGGCTAGGTTCGAAGTTTCCGGGGAAATAAGGGCGTAGGAATTTTAGGGACGGGTACGTTAATTGCCGGTAGAAGGGGTATAGTAGTTAGTAGAGGGGGAGGAGGGGTAAAAGTTAAAGGTATTAGTTTAATTAGATTCGGCCGGTATTCGAATTATTTTACCGGCGAAATTTACTTGGGTATATTAAGAATAATATTGCTAATTAGCTAGGATGGTTGAGAAGTAGATTGTAACGACGAATTTAGTAGCGGCGATAATTCGGATAATTTTATACGAGCGTAAGTAACTTCTTCCTACTTACAATGGAAACGTGTTTATTCCTCCTCCTTTACTTTCTTCTCGGTAGTAATATAATTAACTTCCTTATCGTCGGCTTTCTTCTTAGCGGTAGCAATACGAATAGCCTTCTCCTTATCCGCTTTCTTTTTAGTAGTAGTAATATAAATAGTTTATTCTTCGTCGGCCTTCTTGCGAATAGCTTTTTTATAGAAGCGACGGTTCTCCTTAGCCTTCTTAGCCTTCTCTTTCTACTTAGCCTCTTTAAGACGGCGATATTTATTGGCTGCCTCCTTCAACTTCTTTTCCTCCTCCTTATTAACTTTCTTTTTAGCCTCCGTAATACCGGACCCATGTATTTACATAGATTTCTAGTAGTAAAGGTTATAGACCTACCCCGCCCGGTAGGCACTTGCCTACCGGCTTGCTCGATAAGATAGCCGATAAGATAAGACTGCTATAGGATATATTTATCCTATTGTGAGAGGTAGTTTATCTTAGAGACTTCTTTCGAATTATTATTTTTTATAATATAATATTTTCATATATTCTATTACTCCCGTATTAAATAGTAATTGTAATTAAAAGATCTAATTAACTAAATTAAATTACTAAATCGACCTTTTATTCGAAAGATCGATAACTACTTTACTAACGACCTATTTACTTACCGTCGTACTTTAACGATCGACTAAACCCTTTGCGCCCTTTGCGTAACGACCCTTCGATTACCTTTTATAATTTGAATTTACGTACAATTTTTAACGAGCCCCGATTTATTTTACAATTACTTTCCCCAATCCTCTAATATACTTCGAAAGAATTAACGTAACGAATTCAAGTACTCGCGCAGGAATTAAGAAAACCCTTAAAATCCTCTACCTTTAAAATATATTATTTTCCCCTCTAAATATTATCTTTTCGTTTAATACGAGAGCTTATAACTAAATTTCCTTACAATATTTTAATCCGGACTCTAGAGAAAGACGGCGAATTTAAATACCCGTTCCGAACTTAAATTAATTAATATTATAGGTATTACCCCTCCCGCGGCGAATTTAGATAATTATTTAAAGCGATTCTCCAATCCTTATTACAAACGAATACTTCTTTTTATACCTATTTTTTAATATTATTAATTTTGTTAGAAGGATACGTAAATTTTAAATGAGAAGAGCTAATTATATTGTAAAAATCCGAAATTATATTTAGAAAATAACTTCCCAATTTAATACCTCCCTCCGACCTAACGGATAAGCTATATTTTAAGCTCCTATTATTATTCGATACTATTATAAGCTACCTCCTAAAAAGTTTAACCTCTTCGATAAATAATAAAATTATTCTATTAGCGACTTAAGAAAAGACTTTTATTTATAGTAAATATAAAAGGGCGCTTCCAACCATCCTTAAAGTAATACGTATAATATTTTATACTATATTTAAAACCCTATATAATAACGAGGTAAATAAATTATTAATAACCGACCTATTTACGTCCGCTCCTACGACTACTCTTACCGCTAATAACTATAAAAAATCTAGTACCGACGCTTCCAACCTACTTACTACGCTATTAAATAAGGTAAAAGGCAAATAGAAAGTAGAATTTAACTTTACCTTAAATAGAATATAACCCTAGATTAAACCAGTAAAGATAGGTGGTAATAAGGAAACTATTAAGTATTTGGAAACTATAATTTTGGATAGTTATAATACTTTAATAATAGAGTTAAAGGATATTAAGGGAGAAATAAATATTATAAAGACTATTATTAGTACCCTTTAAATAAATTTAAACTAAATTATTTAAAATAATTAAAATATACGAACCTCTCTTTCCTATATCGTTAATACTTATATCCGCTCTCGTTTATCAATTTTATTTCGTAAGACGGTTATAACGGGATTTCGACCTAGATCGCCGCCGCTATAGGGAGGAGGAGGAATTACTCCTCTACCTTAAACTTCTATTTTCAATCCCCCTCCTTAAGGAAACTCTTTCCAACCTCTACAAGGCTCAATTAATAATAATAATAATAATAATAATAATAATAATAATACTAACCCTCTAAATATTCCCCCCCTAGCGCTACCTAATATAACAACTACCTAGGTAGTATTCTACGATGTTATTACCCGGGCCGCCGCCGCTCAACTCGCTACAAATTAGGCTATAGTAGCTATCGCCGCCGCTTAGGCTATAGCCGCCGCCTAAATTAATATAACTATTCAAATTATAAATATTCTTTAAAATAACGTTATTAATTAAAATATTTAAGGAATTAATATTAGTATAAATATTACCTAATTAAGGAATAGTTACAATACGGCCGCATTTATCTTCGCCGGTATATAACCCGGCTCTAACCCTTCCGTATTATTTACTATTATAATTGGAAAATAGGTGCGATTCCCTAACCTCGGAGGATATTTTTAACTAACCCTATTTATCCTACTTAAATAAGGAGGTACCGGCGCTCTAATTTTTTAGCTATAAATTAATCTTACTTATATCCCCGACCCGAATATTAAATATAAAATTAAGTATAAGGATATTAGAATCTTTAACCCCTAATAAATTAGAAACCTAAATAATATTAGAGTTATTTAAAATAGTATTAAAGTAATTTAGACCGATATTAATTTATTCCGAAATAGGATTCAAACCTTTTTAGAGGACCTAATTACCGTCGATATATTAACTACCTAATTAATAATTATATTTCAAATATTACTAGCTAGTCAAATAATATTTTAATAGAATACTAAATTATTAACCGAATAAAGGGCTAATATTTAAGCGGGCAGAATCTTTATTATAATCGATATTTTATATATTAAATTTACTTTAGACGCCGCCGCCGCTACGAAGTAATTTATAGAAATTAAATTAACGATCCGAAATATTGCCGAAGACGAATCCTATTTTATCCTCTACTTTTAAAAGAAATTAAAATACGTATATGTAATAGGGGTATTTAATACTTAGTAAACGAATTGGTAAGGAATAATAGTTTAAATTTAAACTATCTTTAATTTGAGAATTAAATAATACCTTCAACCGCCGTCCCGCTTCGAGGATTACTAATTATATATAAGAGAGGTAACCGAATACAAAGAATTAATCGTATTAGTGGTTAAATAGTAATATCTTTATATTAAACTAATTATTAGTACTAATCGTATAGTTTAAATACTATTAACTATTAGGGAGGAATATAACGAACTAATACCCCGCTATTAGGAATAATCCTATTATAATAATTATAACCGGAACGAAAAATTAAAATATAACCAGTATAATAATTAAGACTGCAAGAGATATCCTAATAATAACTCTAAATATAGTAATTGTAATTGCGACCGATAATATTAGAACCGTAACCGAAACCGCTCCCGTAAATCCTAATACGATAGGAACTATAATAATAAAAAAAATAGAAATACTATATAAAATAACCGCGATAACTATTACAAATATAATTCCCTAATACCTTAGAACCGGTCGTACTATACTTAAATAGAGGAAGACGCCGGCTATTTAATTTCGGACGCCGCCTTTAATTCCGGAGAATCTATAAGAAACGCCTATATAATTTTAAATTTAACTATAACTTATTATAAATACTACAAATCTTTTACTAGTACTATTAACGCCCGCCTTTATATTAAACGTTATAAATTAATTAAAGTTATAAAATATAAACGTATTAGAACCCTATTCTTTATAATTATATTAAAGAGAACCTACAGTTATTACAAATATATTTAGGACTCCCGCAACGCATTATTTAAATATTTAAAAACCTACGAATATACTATACGAGGAGAAATTAAGAATAACCTTAATAATAGCGAACAATTAATAGCCTATTTCGTACAACTATCTATTTCGTTCGATAACGACGTAACTATTATTAACGACCCTTCTATTAAAACTATATTACCTAAACTATATATTATTAATACCTTTTCTATAAAAAATATTCCCGAAGTTAACGCTTTATCTAATTATACCTACCTTCGCGTACAAATCTAGACCAATCCTAATTTAAGAAAGACCGAAGTTTATATCGACCTAAGTATAGGAAAGATAATAATTAATAGAGATTTTCTCGCCTAATTAAAGTATACCGTCGAAAAAAGGAAGGTAAAGTTCCGTAATATAAGAAAGGACGTTATTAACGTCGATAAATAAGTAATTTTTATCTTATATATACCTAATAAGGACGATAACAATAAAGACATTCTATTAAAAATTTCTAAGTCCAGTTAAGTCGTAAACAAACTAATACCGAATATTCTTCTAAGCAACGATTTTATATCCCTATATACCGGGAATATCGACTATAAAATTAAAGAAGTATAATTAAAGCGATTAAACACTAAATTTCCCTTCGAAATTAAAATAAGAGGTACCCCTTACGTAAAACGCATAAGAAGTATAAATAAGTATATCCTATTTCCCGGCTAATAAATATATATTATAGTAAATTATACGCTATTATCTACCGACAAATCCTTCTCCTTCAATTCTAGCCACCCCGCCGCTATATACGTAAAAATTAACTATAAAACCCCTAAAATTGTAATAGTCCGTAATAATACGAATAGTATAATAATTATTAGAAAGAACTCCTAACTCGGAACTATCAACAAGATTACAAATAGCGGTTACTTCGTAGCCTTATAAATAAGAGTATTAAAAGCTATAACACTCAATTTAGCAATCGCTTTAGTACTAACCGGTACTACCGTAAATATAAACCTCTATATTATAATATAAGTAATTAATATAGAGTTTCCCCTAATTAACTTGGTTATTAATATTATAATTAATAATACCCCTATCCTTTTTATAACCCCCACCCCCCCAATTATTATAAATATATAAATAAACGATAAAAGTAATACCCCTATTACAAATTAAGTTTACGATATAATTATACAATAAATTAAATACCCTAAATCCCCTAAGAAGTAATTAATACTAAGAATACATATAATAATCGACTAATTAAAAAGAATAATCCGCGAAGGAATCTATATATATAATAAAAATAAACGATAGGCCGATAGGTTAGAACGTATAGTAAAAGAGTTTCTAAAGGTTTAATAAAACGGCTCTATTATAAAAATAGAAGAAAAGGATATAATAAAAGTACTTTTAGTAGAGGAATAGTAAAACTAGAGGATCAATTTAAGGATATACCTACTAAATTAGAAAAATAAAAAGGTCATTAATAAAATCTTCAACGAATTATATATTTAAGGAAAGATAACCTAATAAATAAAAGTAACGCTATTCTTACACCTAATCTTTATAGTATAGAGAACCGTCTATAGTAAATAAAAGGGACGAATAGTCATCGATTTACGAATACTAAATAAGGTTTTAATATTAAATAATTACTTATTACTACTATAATTAAAAGTTATTGGCGCACTCCGTAATAAAATTTATATTATAATTATTAATATAATATCCTTCTTTTATTAATTCGGGGTATAGCCGCTATATCGAAATCGATTAATACTAATTAGTTATCGAAGATTAGAAATACTAATAATCGTACTAATAAAATATTATAATTCGCCCGCCTTTATCTAATAATATATAGACCGATTATTAATAAAATTCTTATACTTCTATAAAGCCTTTATCGATAACATTATTATTTTCTTTAATAATTAAGATTAGTATATTGAGTACCTCCGATAAATTTTTAATTTATTTAGTAAGAAAAGGATTGCTATTTCGCCCAAAAAATCCTTCCTAGGGTTCCTAAACGTCGAGTTTTTAGGTTTTAGAATCGATTCCTTAGGATTATCTAATATTAAAGATTGTATCGAAGTATTTAAGAAACTATATTTCCTATTTAACCTAAAAATATTCGAATAATATATTGGGGGTATAGAATTCTTAAAATACTTAATACTATACTACGCCTAATTAGTCGAACCGTTCTAAGCTTAGAAAGTTAATCTATTAGTAGATAGCCGCAAATCTAGAAAAATCGAAGTCGGGAATATAATAAAATAATAAAATTATTATAAAAATATAATAATCTCGCCTACGGAAAAAGAGCTACTAGCGTTTAAAGCCTTTTAAAACGCAATTTGTAAGGACCCGACTATTTTATACTATTTTAACCCGTCTAAATAATTCTTTATATAAATAAATAACTCTTTAGAAAATAGTTTCGGTATAATAATATTCTATTTTAAGGATAATATAAAATTTTAAATCCTAAACGTATTAATCCCTTCTACTAATGTACAACCCGTAATATTTTTAAGTAAATATTTAAATTTAATAAAATAATAATATAATTTATCGGAATTAGAGGTCGCCTATTTAATTTGGGCCGTAAAACGATTACGTACTATTATCTACTCTATAAAAATCCTAATCGTCGTCTTAATAGATTATATTGCAATAAAAGAGATAGTCGAATAAATAACGCTTTATACCGGGTTAATAAATAGGGCTAATCGATGTTTAATTAATATATCCGTTTATTTATCCTAATATAACTTCTAAGTATATTACCTTCCTAGAAAATTTAATGTAGTACCTAATACCTTAAGTAAATTTAAATACGAAGTAGAGATTTGATAAAAAGAAATTATATTCGACTACGTTTAGTACGTCCAGTCCGAAGCGTATATAGCCGATAAAATAAAGTAAGAATTTGCTAACGGCTACGTAATAAACGTAAAGTATGCCGCAATTTTAAAAGATTTAACGAAGGATAGTACCGAAGATAGTACAAATTTTTCTCGCCCTAAGTATCTTTTCGAAGTTAAGGACGGATTAATATTTAATATTAAAGCCGACGGTAGTAAAGCCCTATATATCCCGTATAACCTTATTTAACGATTCTTAAAAGAAGTATACGATTAAAAGTATTACTTCGAAAGAGATAAAATACTATACGAATTAAAAGTAGTAATATTCCTTAATAAAACGTATAAAGTTAAGTAATATATTCGTTATTACCTAAATTGCGAATTTAATTAAATTAGCCGAAATAAGCCTAATAGCGAATATTAACTAATCCGAACCCTTAGTATCCCTATAAGGATTATCGCTATTAATTTTATCGTTGGATTACTAATTACATTAAATATTAGTACCCTATAAAACCTCCCCGGAAAAGATATATATAATAATTTAATAATAATAATATATTTAGTATCTAAACGGACTAGCCTTATCCTAAGATATTCGATATATATAGTAAAGGATTAAGTAATTGTTATAGTATAATAATTATTACTAAGAGATTAGGGAATACTATAGGGTATTATTTCTAATAGAGATTGCAAATTCATATTAGTACTATAAAAAGGTATATAGAAACAATTAGGAACGAAGCTTCTAATAATTATAATATATTACCCCTAAGGAGACGGCTTGTTAAAATGAAAGAATTAAACCGTTGAAATTATATTACGATATTACTATTTTAAATACTTTAATAAACTATAGACCGAGATTTTGCCGGTATTGTAATAGAACTTAAATAGTACGCTTTTAAACCTAATTTAAATATCCCTTTATAAAATACTATATAGTTTTAAGATATTTAGTCCTATTAATTTTATTTATAGTAACTTTAAGTACGATTACGCTGTACTTAGGGAGTATATCCGAAAAGACGCCGCTTTAGCTATAGACTTCGTAACCGCCGCCGCTAAATATCGATACGATTAGAACTATACTATAATCGAATTCAACGAGGGAGATATAATTTATATCTAATTTTATTATAGGTATTACCTACTAAGTAATTTACCCTATAAATTATTATAATAATGTAACGGCCTATTTAAGGTAAAAAGAAGGATTGGAAGGTTAGTATACGAATTAAATTTACCTACTTACTAGAAAATTTATCTAATTATTTCGGTAGTATATTTAAAGGCTACTACCGGCCTAAACCCCTTTAAAAAGTAATTATTACCCCCGGGCCCAATTAAAGACGAATAATTCGAAGGAAACTACGTTTATAAAGTATAAATAATCTTAAAGTATAAATAGATTATATAGGGGATTTAGTACTAAGTGAAATAGAAGGGTTAGGGTAATAAATATAACGAATAGGTAAAGGAGGAAGATACTAACGTACTAAATTTAATTAGGGAATATTAGTAAGTACTAAGGGAAGAAGTTAGACGGAGTAAACGAAACTCCCGGAGATAATATAGATAGATAGATCGGAGGATAGTAGAATTATAGATAGATAAACCGGAGGATAACGGAGGTATAGATAAATAGACCGGAGAATGGAGAGAGGATAGATAAATAGATTGGAGGAGGAGAATATTGCTAGGCCCCCAAATTATTTACCGCCGATACGATGATTATTGAGGATAGTAAGGTTTTTTTTCGAGGCTGGTATTTAATACTAGACCTATGTATTTATATAGATTTTTGGTGGTGAAAGTTATAGACCTACCCCGCCCGGTAGGTACTTACCTGCCGGCCTATTCGATAAGATAGCCGATAAAATAAGATTGCTATAGGATATATTTATCTTATTGTAAGAGGTAGTTTATTTTAGAGACTTCTTTCGAATTATCACTCTTTACAATATAATATTTTCACATACTCTACTACTCCCGCATTACTCCGCTACCTCCTTCTTATTAAAAAATAACCCTTTAGTTTTATAATAAGCGTAATCGAGGAATTTAAACTTTGCTTCCTATATTTGGAGCTCTAAGTTAATATCGGTTAATTCCTTATATAATTTTAATACTATAATAAATTTCTTAGGTATATCGCTAGTTTAGAAATTTTAGAGGAATTTAAAATAGAGAGCCTCGTATTTTTCCTAGGGCATTACCGGAGGTAGCGGGGTAAATATATTATATAAATGTCGAAAATATTAGAGAATATTATTACCCTTAATAACCCAATCGATATTGTAATTATTATATTGAGTATCGATATATTTATTGAGTTTAATACGAATATTACGGGTAAAGTTACGTTGTAGTAATTCTAACTCTTAAATTACCTTTAGCTTCTTTTATACTTCGGTATCCGTCTTAGGTAACGGAAGTAAACCGAACGGAGCGGGCGATACTAGTTTTAGAAATACTAGTTTTAGAGATACTGGCTTTAGAAATACCGGCTTTAGAGATACCGGCTTTAGAAATACTAGCTTTAGAGATATAGCCTTAAGAGATATAACCTTAGGAGTTAGGGCCTTAGAAGACGGGACCTTAGGAGATATAGCTTTAAGGGGTTTAATAGGCTAAGTATACAGTTTTAATTAGATAAGTAAATTAATAAATAATAATTTAATAAATAATTCAATATAGTCTTCGCGGATGGGAAAATTGGGAGGGTCTATATACGGACCCGTCCTTAATTATTATAGATAATCGACTATTACGGTTAAACGATTAAGAAATTTGTATTTTTAGTAATTATTAATATAATTATCGATTTATTAATGTACGCCGGCTTTTTCAAACCGTTTTTTAAGGTAATTATTTTAAAACTAGTTAGTAAATTCTATTTTACAGTTATATTATTTAATTATTTCCTCTCCCTCGGGTCTAAGCGGGAACTTTAATTTTAATTTTATTAATTTAAGAGCTTCTAGTTAAAACTTTAATTACTCCGGTTAATACTCTAATATAGTAGTATTAAGTAATAATAATATAATCGACTCTTTTATAATAGAGGACAACTCTTTACTTAGGAGGTCCAATATAGGTTTTATAGTAGGCGGCTCTATAATAATATTACTTCTATATTATATTAGCCGTTAGGTATATACTTTAAATTCGGGTATTAATATTATTTTAAAATAATTTACTTTCTCTTACCCTATTGTACCGAGCGTTGTTGTATAAGTATTATATTCGTTATTAAATTTAAGGATTAATTCCTGCGAGGTAGAACGTAATTAAAATTATTATATTGTAAAATCCTTAGACCTAATATATATATTATATATATTCCGAAATATTAGAAGGGGAGGCGGTAATTTAGATCGAAATATATCGACGACGACGTTTATAATAGGAAGTAGGTCGGTAGGAGATTCGACGGGCAATTCGGCGACGGGCGATTCGGTAATATATAATTCGATAGGAAATTCGATAGAAGATTTATACGGACCGAAGTATAGGGTAGGTATTAGAGTTTCCTTAATCGGTATTATTAATTTCTTAATAGCGGTCTTTAGCTTTAATATCGGGACCTATAGAATAGGGATTAGAGTAATTATAGCCGGCGCTATAAAACCTATATAAGGGTTTCTCTTTAGGTTCTATATAAACCGCTATTATTTTGTAAAAAAGTCTTCGAAGTTTTAGGCCTTCTCGGTATAAATTATTATATAATTGTATAAAATATCCTTTTATATTATTATTTCCGGGTAATTATCTATTTAATGTATAAATTATTAGTTATATTATTATATTTATTCTTCTATTATATTTAGCCTTTTAATTAGCGGCTATTGTATTTACTATTTTTTTATAAAAGTTATTAGCGACTATATTAGCCGCTTCTTTAAAAATATTGGCGGCGATTTAGTACGTATATACTTAGTAGCGGGTAGTTTATTATTTACCGACGAACCGGGTAATTAGGACGTAGGCGAAAGAAGGTTGGGCGTTACTTATAAATCGCTATTATCCCTTTCGAATTATTCGGTAATTATTTTATTTAACTTTATTCGAGTTTTAAGGGTAGTAAAAATATTTTTAGTAGTAGTAATATTATTAAGGATAATAATACGCTTTAGCGAAGTATTATAAATATTTTTATTTAGTATATCGTTAATTAATAAAATTACAATAAGTTTATCTTCGTTTAATAAATTGCCGGGTATTAGTAACGTAGGTGTAAGGGGATAGTAGAGTAGTACGTAGGTGCTAGCTAGAATAATCGATTAAGGTTCTACGAGGAGAAAAGAGGAGAAAGATTGGCCCGTAGGGCGGGCTCGGCCACCTATCCTTTTATAGCCGTGCGCCGCTATAGGGGTGCCTAGCTGCTTAAGGCAATTAGAGTTTGGCTAATCCCGTAGAAGCTAGAGGAGGCCCGAGGGCTCTAGGGGTTGCCAGTAGCTTGCCGGCTTAATGAATATTGCTAGTATTCGCCGTCTAGCCAACTATATATTAAATACTAGTATTGGGCGCTAGACTTATAATATTAGCCCCCCCCTTTCCCCTTCTAATTATAGCCGCGTCGCGTAAACTATATTCGTTTATTTATATAACCCGGAATCTCACCCCTCTTTTAAACTTATTCTCTCTTTTACTCCCTATTAATAATAATTATTATACTATTAATATACCCTTATTTAGATATTAGACTATACTTGTTGCCCTTAAGAACCTTTATTACCTAGTATTAGAACCTAGACTTTGTTGCTCTAGTTTACCCGCCTATTACGATGCTAATTCGTATATTTTCTAATTCTATTCCTAATCTTAATCGCTTTGGGCTTCGCCTATTTACGCCTACCCCCGCTATACTAGAAATAGTCGCTACTACCCCCCCGTTTAATATTCGTAAATCGATCCGCGCTACCGTTATTAGGGCGACTTTAAAATAGTACTCTTATTATATAAACGTTAGCGAACCTAATATTTATATACTTATTAAAGGTAAAAACTACTACGCCCCTTACGTTAAAGCTAAGGAAGCCAACGTCTATCGGGTCTAGCCCCTTACTATTTAAGAGTAGTATATTACCTAATTAGCGTATAATTACCTTATTAATAAGGGTACTATAGCCGAAATGTATAAATAGTTTTAGAAGACCGTAGTTACCGTTCGTTACTTTAATAAATTAGAATAAAATAATTTAATTATTAAATAAATAAATTTATAATTTATWATTTATTTTTTATTTTTTTATATTTATATTATTCTAAGGACGCTGCTTATAAAGTCTTTAGTTACTTTGTAAGGGTTAAACCGCTTACCGCTCCGGTCGCTACTATAGTAATTCTAATTATAATTCCGGCGAATTTAGACTTTATACCTTCTATTTCTCTAATAGGGGTATTAGAAACCTTAAATAAATTGGGGGAAGAATTTAATACTCTCCGTATTAATTAAGGTAGTTAGATTAATTCTTAAGCCTTTACTTTCGCCGAACTTTTTTATATTAGCTACGAAGCTGTTACTAAATTCGAAGTTGCTATTACTACTACTAAATCCGTTACTAAGAACGCCGCCGCTATTACCGAATTTACTAGTATTACTACTTTAAATACTATTATTAATATTAATATTATTATTTCTAAATTCGAATTCCGCCTTTTTAGGTTTGAGTCCTAATTCAACGCTTTAATTGGTTTAAGCTCTTATATCTTTAGATTCGAGTCCTAATACGCCGTCGCTTATAGTATTCTATCGGAGTTCGAGGCCTACCTTTTAAAGTTTGAGAAAAAAGAGAAGGAAAAGGAGAAGGAGGTAGCGGAGGAGGAGGATATATTACCGGATAAAGAGGAATTTTATATTTAGTTAAATTTATTATTTAGTAGGGTAATTAGGAGTATTAATATTTTTATATTAGAGGAAATAATTAATAGTACTATTAAGTTAAAAGAGATAGTTAAAGAATTAAAGGAGTTAGGGGGTATATATTCGGGGCTGGAGGATAAGCTAATAGAGTTCGAGAAGATTAAAAAGAAAAAGAAGAAAAAAATTAAAAAGAGAATACGTTTTATTAGGGTAGAGGGTAAGGAGGCCGAAATTAAAATTGCGGCGGAGGTTCCGCTTAAAAAGAAGAAGAAGAAGGCTACTCGTATAATTTAGAAGCCCCGCTTATTTACTTTAGTAGTATTAGAGCCCTCCAGCTCGCTAGAGCCTTCCGGCTCGCCGGAGCGTAAATCTCTCGGCTCGCTTATTTTAGAAGAAACCCCTTAATTTCTATTCGGCCTCCGCGCCTCTTTTTTAGCGCTATTAATACTAACCGTTTCCCTCGCTGCCTTTTAGTCTTTGTAAATTGATCTACCGGTCCGTTATTAATTCGAATATCCCTATATTCCTTCTTAAAGACTTCTAATACCTCCGTATTAATAAAGTTTTTTAAGGGGTGCTATAAGGGTTTATAATAGCTTTTTTATTTTATAAAGACTTTCCTATTAATCGGAGAACTATTTATATACAAGATTTTTTCTACAAAATATTCCTCTTCGCCTTCTATTAAGACGGAAGGTAATTAATAATTTATAATTACCTATCCGGGTAATAAATCGTTTATAACCCTTCGTAAAAGATCGATATAGAAAATATTATAAACGTTATTAAGGAGGCTAGAGAGTTCGATTATTAGTAGAGAGAGGATTTGAGAAATTGTATACTTTATATATAATTAATTTAATTTCTTTTTCGGCCGAAGGGAAATATAATTCTTAAAATTAAATTAAATTTTATCGCCGATTTAGAAATATTCTACTAATTACTATATACAATTAATATACTTCTCTTACTCCTAAGCCACTATAACTATCGTAATTTAATAAATATTCGTAATTTGTAATAATTTCTTAACGAATTATTAGGCCCGGATATTAACCGGAATACAAAGGTCTCTAATAACTTCGGAAATAACCGGTATAATAAATTCGGAGTCGAAATTATATATAGCGAAGAATAGGGATATATTAATAGAGGTATTAATATAGTTATTAATTACTAATTAGGCTATTAAATACTATTTGTACTAATTGTCTTAAGTCTAATTAATATAAATTCTTAAGAAGGTTTATACTTTTTAATTTATTCGTTCTAGGCCGCCGTTAATCTAAGGGTAATAAATTGTACTAAATAATTATTTAATTCCGATAAATTTATAGAATTATTTTTAAAACCTATTAATCCAATTAGAGCCCCGGTCGCTAATAATCGACCGCGGCTAGCCGTAGTAGCGGATAAAATAATTTATAAACCTCTTAATACAAATCTTAACATTTATAGAGGGTATTAATTCTAGAATAACATTCTTACTAAACCGGTCTTTAATAACTAATAGGTAAGTATTACTTCTAGAATTAAGGAGGTCTATAATAAAATTTATTTATATTTTACAATAGAATTAATCCGGGACTAATATAGGTTATAGGAGTCCCCTCCGTTAATCTCTCTAATATTTAATAGAATTATAAATATAGTAATTATAAAGGAATTAGCGTATATAGGTTCTTAATAGAGGCTAATAATAATATTAAATAAGAATTGTAATAGTACCTTCTCTTCTAAAGTGTCCGAAAGCCTAAAAATTATACGTAATTTAAATAATTTTCGTATAGAGGGTATTAAATTCCCAGTCGGAATTAGAGAATTTAACGGCTTCGGATTCGGTAGCTATTAGATTTCCGGGGATTTAGAACTTGCCCTTATACCGAAATCGATTTTTACTATTTATTATATAATTTACGATTTAGAGCCGGAATTTCGTTGAAAAAAGGTCCTTATCGTTATTCTTAACCGCTTAGAACACTTATTAATATAAAATATTCTTTATAATAGTAGTATCCTAGAACTATTACAAATCCGGATTTTTAAATACTTATATACCCCTCCTCGCCGTCCCGGTCCGAAAGCGCTGAATCTTTATAACCGAAATCCGTACGTAATTCTATAACGCCGAATCCGGGATTAATTAGAAGTTCTAAGCCTCCCGATTATTATTAATAAACTAGTCTTAGTCCCGGCGGGATAATACGTCTAGGATTATAATTTCCTTACTTAAATAGTACTAGAGTTTAAAATTGAAATAAAAAAAGTATTTAGTTTAATAGGCCTACTATTTAGAAAGGTATTACCAAATTATAAAATATTCTAGATTCCAATAGTCGGTAAGGATAATAAAGGCTTTATAATTATATAGTTCCGCTTACTATTCTTTTAAATAATCGATAATAATTAATATCTCTTTATTGTAAATAAGATAATTATATTCGGTTAATATTAACTTTCTTAAATAGAAAATAACGATTTTCTATTAATTATCGACTTTTTAAATTAAGTAGCCACTTAAAGCAAACCTACTATAATCGGTCTCTAAAAATATTAAGCGTTCTAAATCCTATTCTATAAAGATTAAAGCCCGGGTAAATAAGGTTTTTAGTAATTAAAAGGCTTCTTTATAGGCTACCGTCTATTTAAACGCTACTCCTTTCCTAATAAAGGTTATAAGGGGCGCTATAATAAAAGAGAAATTCGATATAAATATCCGGTAGTAATTTACAAACCCGAAAAAACTACAAACCCCCTTCTAGGATATTAAAACTGCCTATTCGAGGATAATTTTAACTTTATCCGGGTTAGTTTAAATACTTATACTTATATAGATAATAAACCTAAGATATTTAACCTTTTTAACCGCGAATTCGTATTTATCCGGGTTTAAATAGAAACCGGCATCCTAAAGGCGTTCGAATACTAGCCGGACTTTTTTTATATAATCTTCTTTAGAGCCGTCTGTAAAGATTAAAATATTATTTATATAAACCGAATAGAAGTTATTAAAATAATTGCCTAATATATTATTAATATACTATTAGAAAGTAATTAAAATACTATAGAGATTGAATAGTACTATTAATTATTCGAATAAATTATACTGTATTTTAAAAATTGTTTTTAACTCTTTTCCCTCCGCTATCCGGATTTTATAAAAGGCTTATACTATATTTATTTTAAAATACTATTTTATACTTTTAAATATTCTAAAGGTTTCGTAAATAAGGGGAAGGGGGTAATAGTCGGTTCGGGTAATAGCGTTAAAAACCTAGTAATTATAATAAAAACGGAGGCCGCCGCCGGGCTTCTAGACGAAGAGTATTAGAATACTAGCTTCAGAATTATTAATATAAATAAATCCTTTATTTAATAAATTTTAAAGAGTTTTTTTAAATATTAAGAATTCTTTTTGAAATATATTATATAATAAGTTGTAAGGTAAAGGGAATTCTTTACCGTCTAGGCCTTTTTTAATTTTAATTTTTAAATCTATACCCGGTTTATATTTATTAATACAATCGGCCTCTTACTTCCGGAATAATAGTAGGAAGTCCTAAAACTCTTAAGGAATAATCTATTTAAATTCCTTATTAGTACGAACTCTTTTAAGAGTTAGAGCCTTTTTAATATCCTTTATAATAACTATAAAAATATATACGTTTATAACGTCTAAGCCGAACTTTTTCTTAATACGTTTATATATATTAATAAAAATAGTCGTTAATATATAGATAGCGCTCTTAAATTCTTTAATAATTAAAAATTCTAATTTATCCGGGCCGACGTAATTAACCCAAGATTCTGTAACTTTATACTAAAGCCTCTTCTTATAAGGAATAGAATAAACTTTATTAATTATAAATTATAGTTTACCGAAAATAATAAAATACTCTAATTCTAGGATAATATAGGCGTAAATAAGGGAAATACAACCTTAGAATTCTATAAAGAAATAGGCGATACTTTAAATAGTAATTCCCTCTATAGTAATTAAAATACCCCGGATTTACCGGCCCGAAATCGGAATAACGAAGATTTAGAAATTTTTTACAATATCTTTACTAATAGCGGCGAAATATTAATATCCTTTATTAATAAAAATATAAAATAAATTTATAAAATTAATAATAATTAATATTAAAATAGACTCTATCTCTATCTATAATTTAAATTCTTCTACTTTATTTAATACTTCGGGGGTAGGCTCCGGCGCCCGACTTTATACCGGAACTATTCTTTTCCCTACTCTATATTAGAATTATTTAGAATATCCCTAGTATTATTATTTTCTAATAATAGGGCAATTTAAATAACTTGAATACAAATACCCTTATTACTTTAAGGGTTAATAATTAGGAAATAGGGGTATTTAGCGATTATATACTTAGAAGTTCCGTATCGGATATAACGACCTTTAATTCTATACTTATTATACTCTTCTTAAAAGACCTATTTAATTCTATTTTACTATTATAAAGAGGAGTTTCCGCTACGAATACTACGAATATTAATTATAACTATAATAATATTACTATCGGTATTATATCGAATCCTAGAGGATAAACCGGAAAAAGAGGTAATACTTTTAAATTATTATTAGGAATTAGAGCGTTCCGAATCGGTAGTAATAGGTAAGTAAATTATAGACCGCTGGTTTCGATTATTATTATTTCGAAGGAAAGTTTAGTAGAGGGTTTAAAATTCTTTAATCTTTTTATATTTGCGGATAATATTCTAAAATTATTCTACGTAAATTAAATAATCGTTAGAAAGTTCGATTGTAAAGAAGTAATTATTAAACTTTTTATTAATAGCGCGGCGAAAGAAATTAAATTTAGTTCGGCTATCCTAATTATAATTATTAAATTTTAAGAATTCGTTATTAAAGTTAATATAGAATTTAAAGAACGGTTCGCTGTCTTTTTAATATATTTTAGTAAAATTATCGAAAATTTAATCTTAGGTATAATAGGTATTAAAAACCTACTAAATTTGTTCGAACAATTCGGTTGGATTCTTTTAACCTATAAAGGTTTAGTAGGTTTAATACCTTTCGAAGCGCTATTACTTCTCGTTGGGCAAGGTATTAAAAATTTCAATCTACACCGCTTTTATATTAATATAGAAGCCTTTATAGAAGTTAGCGTTATAAATTTTAATAAATTTATTATAATAGAATATAAAGGTATTAAATTTACCGTCCTATTTAAAAAGGTCGAGAAATTTATACTAATAGGGTCTAAAATTATTATTGGAGGAGTCGTTGTTTCTAGCCGATTTGGACTTTTTTTTATCCTTATTATTATTTTTCTTATTATTAGAATCCTATTTAATAAGAAGATTGAACGCAAATTTGAAGGTAGGTTAGGAATAAATAGAAGAAGGAATTAAAAATTTAATTTTATTCTTAAATTTAGAATTTATTTATAAAATACGTACGAGCGAACCGAATAAGCCGGTAGCGTTAGTACCGTCGGTACCTTCGGTAGTATTTCTAATTCCTTTAGTAGGAGGTTGGGGGTTGTAAAATTCTTCTATATTAATATCGGTATTATTATTGTTAGGTATAGTAAAAGAAACTATTCTAGTACTAATATATTACCGTATTTATAATTATAGGCAATCCTTCTTTATAAGTAAGTAGAATTTAATATAAGGGGATAGTAGAGTAGTACGTAGGTGCTAATTAGAATAATCGATTAAGATTCTACGAAGAGAAAAGAGGAGAAAGATTGGCCCGTAGGGCGGGTTCGGCTACTTATCCTTTTATAGCCGTACGCCGCTATAGGGGTACTTGGCTACCTAAGGCAACTAGAGTCTAGCCAATCCTATAGAGGCTAGAGGAGGCCCGAGGGCTCTGGAGGTTACCGGTAATTTACCGGCTTAGCGAATATTGCCGGCATTCGCCGTCTAGCCAACTGTATGCCAAATGCTAGTACTAGGCGCCAGACCCATAACAGTAGGAGGCGGGAGGGAATCGGTTATTTATTACTAATATATTATAAAGTCGGATACTTTATTAAGCCGAATAATTATAATAGGTTAATGCTATTTAAAGATATTAATTTCGATTTAGTTAAATATAAGATATATATATATATTGTCGAAGTCGGTATTGTATTTTATTCGGTATTTTTCGTCTTGGTATTAATCCGTCGATTTAAATACCTATTTGATAATACTACGACTAGTATTAATTATATAACGTCGTTTTACTATATATATTTCGGTAATTCGTCGGATTATAATATAGAAGAGCGTTTTTAAATAGAAGAATAAAAGCCTATTCTAATCGGCGAAATTATTATCCTAATTAAAATAATCGGTAATTTAAGAGAAAATATATTTATATATTATCTTATCCAATCGAATATAAATTTATTTCTTAATATACTTAACGTCTTCCTCCTTAAAATAATTATTTTAATTCTTAATAACGAAGTTAGCGTAGTCTTTATTAAAATAGAAGTCTTCCTTATAATCCTTATTCTAACCTATAACTAATTTATATATACAATTCTATAGTAACTCTTATTTTATAATATTAGTACTTTAATTGTAATAATTATACAATTTTTAAAAGGTATTATATAAGGTAGGAACTTTAAGGAATATTTTATATACGATATATACCGATAGGTCGCTCGAGTAAAATACGAAATAGACTTTATAGTTAAGAGGGTTTAATTTATTCTTTATTTTAGTTATTTCTTCATCGGTAGGCGGGTTTAAATCGAATTACTATTTAATATTAATAAATTGAATATTATATTTAATAGTCTTTTAAAAGCTTATACACTTAAGTAGAAGGAATACAACCGGGTATACTTTATTTAATTATTTATTAAATATTAATAGAAGTATATCATTTATATTAAATATATTAAAAATTTATTCAATAGTAACTTTCTTTCTCCTACCTTATAGAATTAATCCGTTTGGAAATACTTTATATAGCGGCGGCGCTGTAAGTATACGCGGTTTAAATCGTTGGAGTCTAATAGAGCCGCGGAATATTAGCGATTATTCTTCTAATACGCTTATTAGCGGCTATATAAATATACGAATATTACCGGCGGTAGTAGTATTAATAGTAGGAGAATATTAAATTAACTAACTTTAACGTTGAATATAAATATTAATATTTGCCGACCGATTAATAAAATAATTAATAATATACTTCTATAGACTTTATAAGTATTATATTTCGGCGGAATTTATATTTAATATTACTAACGCCCCCTTTAATATACGACGGCGGCGGAAGGGCTATATTATTATAATTTCTTATTCTATTATATTATATTGCGACGACGAAATAGAAATTAGTACGGTACGGGTTTAAATTGTAATTATATTAGTACGGTATTAAAGGTATAATATATATAGTAGAAATTTAATAATTAAGTAAAGATTTTATTTCTATAGAGAGGTAGTTTAATACTTTAATAAAAGTAATTTTACTATTTAGTATTAAGTAAATAAATAGCGTTAAATAGGTAAATAGTAATATAGGTTAAACGGCTAGTATTTTACGCAATAAGTAAATAGAGTGTATTAGTATTTATATGCGGTACTTTAAAATATTCTAAAATTCGTAAACGAATAATATAAAATATTTATAGTACTACTGTAACTAATATAAATCTATAATTATTAGGTATATATTATATATTGTATTATATTGCGTTTTATTATTATTATAAGGAGCGTAAAGAAATCCAATTCGGATTCGAAGGTTAAAGGCTAATTAAACTATTTAGGTAGTAGATTAGAGAGTTTTAATAAATAAATGTAATAGAATATTATTTATAAATTTAGCTTTAAAGAAGGCGTAGAAGATAATATTTAAAAATACCCGGCTATAAATAAAAATATTATAATAACTGATATTAGATCGTCGTTAGGCGTAAATATTGAGTAACCGGTTAAGTTGATCGAGTATAATATTATCGGGTAAACCGTCGAGGGTACTATATAAAAAATCGAAGGTATTATCTTCGAGTAGTCGGGTAATATAGGTTCGAGCGTACTACTGCTGCCGGATAGTATATTTAATTCGGATTTTTAAAAAAAAAAGAATAAATATTTATCTTTATTATTCTAATATTATTTATTAGGCTTCTATTAATTACTTATAGTTTTAATTAACGCTAATAAATTTAGAAACGCTAATATTAATAAAATTATCGTTTAAATTATCCGATTAAACGTACTATTCGAAAACGTATTAAACGCCGGCGAATACGAAGATTATATCGTTATTATAATAGATTTATAAGACTTCGACGACGATAACGACTATAAGGAGGGCCCGATATTAATTTATCCCCGAATAGAAGGTAATATATTAAGGCTCGTACTTATATAATAGAATAAATCCGTCGAAATAATAGATTTCGAAGTTATTTGCGTAATATATACCGACTTAACGGGCCTTAATCGAAATAACTAAGTAATACTCTAAGAAATACTCTTTACTATTAAAAATAGTTTTAACAATATCCCTAAAATAATATAGTTATTACTAAAGTAATTATCGACCCTTCGAAAATATATACGAGATTATATACCGATAATATATATGCGCGAAGCAGATATATTGTTAGATATATTAAAATTTCTAATATTATTAACTAACCTTAAATTAGAAGAATATTATAAAATAGAAATTCTATATTAATAATATAATTTAAAGAAGGTAATAAATATTATAGAGAAGGCTATTAAATTCGTAGTACGGTTGGAAGGTAAGAATAGTAAAGAGGTTCGTCGATTAGCGAAGGTAATAAATTATGTACGAGAAAGGGCGGCTAAATTAAAAAAGGATTACAACGAAAACGAAAAAGATTTTAGGTTAGGGTTAACGCTATTAATAGTTACTACTCTACTTATATTTTTTAACCTACTTATACTATTTAAAAATATTATCGCTTTTAATATTAAAGAAAGAATATATAATGGCCCCAGTTATTTCGTTAATATATTATAGGAATTTTTCGAATTGGATATATAACTAATATTAATACGTATAATATTTAGCGAATATACTTATATTATATTAGAAAATAAATTAGACGACAACGGAAATCCGAAGAAGGGTCCGATTATCTTTCCTAATAATTAAATCTTTTACTAATATATTAAAAAGTATTGTATATTAGAATATAAGGCCGTACTAAACTACTTCGTATATATTAATATATATATTGGTCGGGTATATAAAGTTAAATTAAACCGTTGTAGTAAATTGTATACCGCCGATATCGAATAATTGTATTTATAGGTCTAAGAAGTATATAGGCGCGGAGTAATTAAATTTAGAGCCTTTAAATTCGAATTAGAATAAAAAGCCTAGGAATTAATTTTAATAACTAAATTTATATATATCCCCGAAACGACGGCATTTATATATATTAATATATATACCGACTATTATTACGGCGAAGACTACTAGGATCCTAACTCTCAACCCGCCCAACCCTAATTAAATACCTTTAGTAAACGATAATTTAAATAATTTATACTATTCCCTAAGTACGACTTAAAGAACCCCGTTATATAATATTTATAGAATAAAGAATTAAATTATTATATAGTTCGTCGTATAATATTAGGCTAGAATATTATCCCTATATATTATATTATTCCTACTAAAACCGAATTAGAATTCAATTATTTTTCGCGGGAAATATTTAAGTAAATATAAGACAAAGCCCGTAAAAGATCTATACCTATAATCTCTTTTCCTTATATCGATTTTATTAATAGATTTAGTATTTTCTATAATTTTTACCGGTTATTAATAGGGTTCTATTTTATATTAGTAGGTTTAACGATAGAAGAATATTTATAGCTAAGAAGTATTTTCCTGCTTATATTTAGACTTTACGGCTTAAAATTTAAGGATATAACTAAAGTATTTAAAATTATAACGAAATTCGACGAGGGTATAATTATAAATATTTTAAGATACGGTAAAGTATTTTTATATATATTTATTATATATTATATTAGGGATATACTGTAATAAGCGGAAAATTATAATTTTAAAGGATTAAAAAGTATTAAATTCTATTAGTATTATTTTATTTTAAAAGAAGTCGGCCGAGCAAATAGTAATCGGGACTCTAATATACAAATTAATTTTAATATCGTCGCTTATAGCCGTTTCTACTACTAAGTAATAGAAATATAATAATATATAACTAGATTAAATTAAACCGACGCTTCGAAATACGGTATTTAATAGGGATTTAATACCCTATTCTTAGTATTAGTAAATTTATTACCGGTATTAAATATTATTATAAGCCGCCCGCCCGACCCGGCCTATTCGGAATTTAATAGTATTGTATAATTAATATATAAATTATTCTATAAAATAATATTAATTACCGTAGGGAAATAGGAATATACCGTCCTACTACGCTTTTAGCCTTTCCTACCTAGTTAGTAACGTATACAATTAATATCCAACTATTTTCTCAACTAGTAAATAATAGACTATAGTAAATAGTTAATTATTAATCCTACTATATTATTATATTAGTTAAAAACCCGGAAGGATCGTATCGATAAGAAGTTTTATACTTATATAAAGGCGGAAATTAGACGAAATCTAGTCGAAGTTATCGTTGAGATATTAGTAAAATTTATTAAGAGTATAATATTACTTATAGGTACTAAGCCGGGATACGATTATTATAAACTATTAAAAATAGTATATAATACCCGCTATATATTTAATTAATTTTATATATTTGTATTTATTTCGATTTTAAACCTGTTAATACCCCCGTCGGTAGTTTCGAGCTCGTAAATTATATTCAATACGGGTATTCCCGGTATTAGCGGTAATACTCCGATAAATAGTTAAATAAATAAAATTATAATAAATGTAGGCGTAGCCGGTAATAAGATTAATAATTTAATTATTATTAAAATTAAAGGTAGTAAGTATATAATTAAATACGATGTAGATATTTTACGACCGAATATTTATTTTGGAATTTATTATAAAGTATTTGCGAATGAGTATAGTTTGCCTATTAATTATAATATATTACTAGGTGAAGACGAATATTAGTAAATAGACTTCTAATTTATAAAAAACGAAAAGGGAAAGTACAATTATTCAGTTGTTGCTAGTTGTAGAAATTGTAATAAATATTACTATACTTATATAACGGTAGCTAATAGTTAAAACCGAAGCGATTATTAAATATTAAAGATTAAAAAACTAATACTTTATATTATAGCGAATTTAAATGCTTTATTTACGAAACGAATTATAGTAATATTAAGAAGATTTTATTAATAAAGATTAATTTTTAATAAACCTTATGGTTAATACTATTCGGCGTATTCGAAGAGGACGACCCTAAATTAACCGTACGGGTTAAAGAGTTATATAAGTAGTACTCTATATTATTTGGTAGGGTATTATTGTATTCCGATTGTAATTAGTTAGAAGAAGCTAATATTAAATTCGATATTAAATAATCTAACGACGATAAATATTTAGCGCCCAATATTATTAATCGAATTAAAAGTATTATTAATTATTATATAATTAATAAGGGTTAATAATTACTATATTGTAATACCTTCGATAAAATAATAATATAGTAGTTTAATTTCTTACGGAACGCCTATTATTACAACTATAGTACCCCTAAGGGTAAATTATCGTTCTTCGAGAATAAAACTATTAAATAAGTTAAAAAATTTAGGTTTACGGATAAGTACGTATTGTAAAACCCCTACCTTTAATATTAGTACTAATACTAATATTAGTATAGCGAACGCTAAATATATTACTATATTACTAGATTTAGGTATTATAAAGCCTTTTAATAGGATCCGGTAATTATATACGGCGTTAATTTATATTTCCGATTATTTTCGTACCCTTCCGTTCTTTTCGCTACTTATTAATACCTACAATACGTAATAATATTAATTAAATTATATTATTAAAAAGCCTACTTATTTTTATATAAATAAGAGTTCTTTTAAGGTTACTATAGTAGTATATTATCGAGTTTGACGTACTTGAAAATATAGGGTATATACAATGTAAAATTATATATAAAACGCTGTATTTTTAAACCGTTAATTTATATGTATATTACGAAACGCGTATTATATATAATAGTATCTACCCAATTTAAAATACAATTATTATTACTACTCTATAACCTTATATAAATTATTAATAGTATATTAAATGTACGATAGTTTATTAACGGACGAAAACGGTATTTTATTATCTAACAATAAATATTTAGGCGTATTTAATATTACTACGAATAATACTCCGGTGTTACGGCAAATATATAGATTTTATTAACAATTTTTCTAATAGTTCTACCCGGAGGCGATTTATCTTTAAGTATAGAAATTATATCTAATATTTATTATAAAGCGACCGATAATATTAATTCGGCCGCGTAAACTATATTTTTAAATAGTAATACTATATTACTAAGTACTTATTTATTATTATTACCCCTATTCGCTAAATTAATATTCGAAATTCTATTTTAAATCTAAAAATTATAAAAGAGATAATAAACGAGCTTATTATTATTAATATAACGGCTATATAGCCTATTAATCTATATATAGTTTATATAGAAGGGGTAGGTATTATTTAGGTCGATTAGGATATTTATACCCTTTAAAATTCGAAGGGCCGATATAATAACTAATACCCGATAATCCTCACCTAATAATTAAATTTTAATAGTTTTATATTTAAATTATATATAGTATTATATTAGTAATAAATATTTGTAAGGGAGATATTAAGTATATTAGTTTCGTCTATAAATTCTATTATTAAATAAATATATTATATTAACCTTTCCATATATATTTAGTATATAGTAGTCGATAATAACGATATTAATAATAATTATAGATTTAGAATTACATTAAAGATATTATACTCGTTACCGTTTTACCGAATATTTAGACTATCGGTAAGTTACAAATTTATATTAATATATAATCGCTAATATATAGTTATAATATAGAATTACCGACGGCGATATTATTTAAATATTATAGTATAAATATTTTATTTAGCCTACCGCTAATATACTTAATAGAAATACCCCTTTATATACTTATTACGGTGCAAAGGCACAAGGTAGGTAAGAATAAATGTAATTATATAAAGAGAGGAAAGGGGAAGGTCTAAGGATATACTCTAGGACTAGCCTTTGTAAGCTGGTCCTAATTAATAGTTCTATAATAGTCTTATAAGCGCTATAGAACTAATATAACCATTGTACAACGATAACGATTAAAGCTATTACGAACGCTATAATAGCTTTATACAATAGTCGGAACTATAAGCTAATCTCTAGCTTAAATTTAGTACTATTGCTACTATAAACTATTATAAGGTTAACCCTATAATACTACCCTAGGCTAAAAGAAGCTATATAATTAACTAATAATATATAAAATATTGGAAATACTTAGTAATCGCTTAGCCTACGCTATAAAAGCTTCTACAACCGCCGCTACCCTATATAACGACTTCCTCCGCCCCTTATACTATCTATTCTCCCTAACTTTTAATAATTAATCTACTCCTTTACCCTACTAATCTACTCTAACCTCTACTTTACAATCCCTTAATCTTTTAGCGGCAATTTAAACTAATAGTATTAAAGCGTCTGGATTATTATTATAGAACCTTTTAATTTCTTCCGAATATATTTCTATATTTTTATATAATTATTAATTAAATATATATAACGGCGCCTATATAATATAATATTCCTATCGTTTATTATCTAAATTCTTCTGGTAGCTATTAATAATTTTAAACTCTTATTCTTTAAAATCCTTCCTATTATTTATCCGCCTTATAATCCGCCCGTAGTTCGCCCTAATATCCCTTTTTATCCTTCTTATTTAAAATTTGACTTTATTAATATAGAAGGTAGGATTATACTTTATATTAATTAATAAGTAGAGTATAACAATATAGTTATAGACTTTAATAATTTCGAAAGGCTTTTTATAGAGCGGTATTAATTTTGCGTATAGCCTCCCTATTTCGAAGTTCTCTATATTTAATAGAACTTTATCTTTAATTTTATATTATAGGGCATTTAATTTACTCGTATTAGTATTATCCTTATATTATCGTTAAGCCTCTTTTATTTTAATTATAACGAAATTTAGGATTATTTTAAAGCGATTAGTAATTTCTGAAGCCTTAAAATATTTATCCTATTAAATTTGTAATATATTTAGAAGGTATAGTTTAGCTAGCTCTACGTTTATTCGTAGATAAAAATTATAATTGGCGAAGAAGGGTAATACTCCCGTCGTTTTTAATATAAGATTATTAATAGTAAATTCCGCTATAGGGAATTAATCTACTTAGTTATTTTGTACCTAGTTAATAAAAATTTATAAATATTTTTCTATTTCGGCGTTAATCCACTCCATTTGTCCGTTAATAGTTAGATAGAAAGCGGAGGAGGGAGTTAGTTTAATCTCCAATCTCGTTAATAACGCTCTTTAAAATTATAAAATAAATTAAGAACCTTTATTTAATACGAGAGTATTAAATAAATTATAAATATTATAGATCCGTTCGATAAACCAATTAATTAATTCTTCTATTATTAAACTAATTATAGGGATAAAATACCGTATCTTTATTAACCGGTCTATAATTACAGCGATATATTTAAATATTTACCCTCGCCGTTTATATAATATTAACGGCGTAACGTAATCGATTAAAATATTTTTCTATAGTATAAATAATACCGCTAGCGGTTTAAATAGCCTATATAGTATATACTGTATTAGCTTTATCTTCGCGTATATTAGGTAATTTTTATAATAAATTTTGACGGCGTTATATATCTTTAATTAAAAGAAAGATTGTAGAAGGAGGCTATATATTTTCTCCCTCCCTAAATACTTTGTACCCGGTATATTATAGGTGCGGCGGATTAATTAATAATAAATATCCGTATTGCTAAGGTTAAGGAAGATAGAATTATAGTAATAGATCCGCCTTTAAATAATATAATACTTTACGAATAAAATTTTTTTAAAGCTATCCTTTATTTCCTTTAATTATATATTCTTAATTAAATTTAATATATAAGCCCGCGCATTTTATAAGAGGGTTAATTTCTTATAGTAATTTACAATAAGGTTATTTATTAATATCTTATTTATAATTTTAAGGTTGTAAATGTATTCGGTGCCGACGAAAATTATAGAAATTTCCTTTTTTAACATAGAAATTTCCTCCTCTAATACGAATGCCCTATTAATAAAGACGTTTTTATTTAATAATACTTTATTACGTACTAATAGCCTCTTATTTTCTATATCCTTCGGAATGTTTTTTAATTTGCGGTTTAGCGTATCCGGGCGGATTTATAAGGAGCCCGGCCGGTATTAGATAGTAAAATTAAAATATAATAGGAATTAGGACTATTATATATATTTTAGGGTTAATTATTTACTAACTATAAAAGACTTTAAGCCTTTATAATCGGTGATAATCTCTACCGGCTTTTATACTCCCTCTAATTCTAGTTTCTATTCCTTTAAAGCTTTAACGATAGCGAGGAGTTCCTTATTATAAATATTATAATTATATTCTATTAATAAATATTATTAATTGAAATAGGCGATTAGTTTTAATTCCCTATCCTTATTATATTGCGAAAATATCCTTCTATAGGCTTAATTTGACGTATTTATCTCTATAACTATTTGTTTCGACTAATCGAAGATATATAGAACGGGTTTATTCGTAAAAGCCTTCTTTAATACTTTGAAAGACTGTTAATAATAATCCTTCTATTCTTAATCCTTAATATCCTTCTTTATTAATTCGTATAGCGGACTAATTAATATAGAGAAATATTTAATAAACTAATAGTAGAAATTAACGAACCTTAGGAAGCGTTATAGCGCTCTTTTAATATTTAGAGCCTCTTAGGAGGTTATAGCCGCTACTTTTTCTAGATCTATTTTAATATTTCCCGGGATAATAATTAGCCCTAAGTATTTAATATATTTGGTATAAAATTCGTATTTATCGATATTAATTTATAGACCCGTATCGATTATCTGTTTTAATACTTTATTAATATACCTAATATACTCTTCTTCGTTTTTTAAATAAATAAGGATATTATTTAAGTAAGCGGTAGCGTAGACGTTAAGGATATTATATAAAATATTATTAATATAATTCTAGAAAGTCCTTAGCGCTCTTTATAATTTAAACGGATAAATTAATAATTTAAAGAGTTTAAAACGAGTAATAAAAGTTGTAAATTATTCGTAACCCTCTTTTACCTATATACAATTAAATATAGAAATTATATTGAATTTAGTAAAGATTTTCGCTTTATAAATTACGTCTAATATTTTTTTAATTAATAGTAATAGGTATTACATTTTAAGCATTATATTATTAACGCCTTAATAATTTACGTAAATATAGACCCCGCCCCTTAATTTCTTTATTAATAGGATAAGCGCTATAGAAATAAATTGAGAAGGCTAAATAAATTTCTTCTTAAAGTTCTTATTAATCTACTTCTTAATAATAGTAGCTTCAATAAGCGATATAAGCTTAAGTTTGGCGTATAATACTTACTCTCTTAATTAAAATTTAATTTTATAATTATAAAACTAATTAAGGGGGAATTAATTTATTAGTACTAATAGAAAGGTATTAATATAAAATTAGTAATAAAGTAATAATATTTTATTAATTTCTTCCTTAGTCCTTTATAATTTGTCCGCTTTATCTATAAACTTTTATATATCCTCCTTTAAAACTTTAGCGAAGTATATATATCGAATCGTCGTTTCGTAAAATAAGGCGTCCTTTATAAGGTCTCTTATTAATATAACCGTTTATATAATAATTATTACTTCCTATTTAGTATTAAATCCGTACTTCTCTATTATATTATCAATAAAATTATAAAAGGATAGTAGAAAATCCTTCTTATCTTACTCTCTTTTCCCTTTAATAATATTTTACGCTACCTTATATATAAAATCTATTTCGCTAAGTTCCGAAAATACTACCAACTATTCAAACTATATATAATTAATTATATACAACTAGAATTAATCTCTTTTATAAATAAAATTAAAAGTAATAGCGTTTAGTTCGCGAATATCTATAAGATTAATTTTATTATTAATTAATTTATTAAGCCGGATTAGTATTCGATAATCCCTTACTAATACACGCCTCCTACCCAGTTTAATGTAAAATTAATATAGCGCGTCCTTTTTAATTTTAATTAATATTATAGTAATATTAATAATAAATTTAATTTTCGCCCCCGCCTAATAATTAATAAGAGTATAGTACGAGGTTAATAGTAACGAAGTTTCCCCTTTATTTTTAAACGCGGAAGTCTGCTCCTTAAGTCTTTTATCCTTAAATTAAAATCCTTTAACGGGCGGATTCTTGCCCTCCGCCCTTAAAATCTCTTCCTTATAGAAATAACCTTTAAAAATAGTACTAATACTACTTTTAGGAAGGGTATTACCCCTCTTATAAAATATAAATAGTATAATACTTTTCTTAATAGAAGTAAGGGGGAGAGGTGCTTTCTTATAAATATAGGCGATAATAACGGAGACGGGGTTAGAGAACGCCCAAAATACCTCCGTTTAGTCGCTAGAGAAACCTACTAATAAATAATAGTTATAATAATTAAAATAATTAAATTATATACCGCCGCTCTTATAATCGATATATAATTTATAGGTTACTATCTAAAGATAGCCTAAGATAATAGGGTATTTCTTATAAAGGTTATATATTAGGAAGGTAATAGTCTCTTTATAATAATTAATTTATAACCTTCCTTTTATTATTATTTTGATAATACCCTTAACGTTGCCGTTTGCGAATACTAGCTTTTTAGGATAAAGTAACGGAAAATAAGGAAAATTATATTTTTAAACGAAGGAGCGGTCGATAAAAGTATATACAGAATACTTATTATTAATGAGGGTAATATAATAGTCTTTATACATACTAGTGATTATATATATAGATAATAGAATTATATTTAGAAAAATAGTACTATTTAATAATTGGATCCGTACCTCTTCTAAATTAATAAAAGGATTCTATTTTCTCTATAATATAACTAACCGGTTGAGCTTTTATATACGATTAGGTATAGAAGCTATTTATTTTTTTAATTATTATAATATTTACCGCCCGTAATAGGCTCGTTAGGCTTTTCGGTATTAATAATTCTAATAACCCGGATTTCCGTTACGTCTCTTCTTCCGCTTCCTAATCCATTCCTACTGTTTCCTCTACTATTCCAACCTCCTTATCCCTTATTTTTATTCTTCTTCTTTTTTTTATTAGTAGGGACTCCGTTAATATAAGGTTTACTACCCTAATTAATCGAATTAAAGTAATTACAAACTATATATCCTTATTAATTATAATAATAGTAGAATCCCTTCTCCCTACGCTCCCTAAAAACCTTTAGGTCGAATATAATAAATATATTCGTTATATTTAAATCTATTTAATTTCCTCTTTAATTTATTATTTTATTATTAACTGAGGCGGGAGGGGTAGATTTATTACTACTATTATTATTACTGTTAGAACTGCTACCGTTACCCTTATTAACGGAATTAGCCGAGAAGTTGGCTATAACTTTATTGCAATATTCGGCGTCTTCGATCTTCTTATTAACCTTTTTAATTAATTATAGCTACTTAATATATTCGTCGTTACCCGGGAAGTCTTAAGAGATTAAAGCTTAATAGGACTTTTTATTAATTTTATTACGAAGGTAATAAACCTTTATAATATTAATAAAATTATATTTATTTATAAGTTTAGTAAGTTCGATTTTAAAACGCGGGAATAGTATACCGCCCTAGTGGAAATCGATTAAATATTTATAGGTATTTAATTTAATATTTATATTATCGTACCAATTTATTAAATATTAGAAAAAGATTTTACTTATCTTCTATAGTTATTAATTAGAATTAGTAGGGAATTCTTTAATTTTAGCGAGGCTACCCTTAAGTATTATATATAGATTTAATCCTAAATAGAATATAGCCCTTACAATTTTAATCTATTCGTTAGGAAAATAAATTATATCGAATTCTTAAACAGCTTTAATTTAATAGCGCTACGAACGGAAAGTATTATAATATATAGTATTATCCTTCCCTTTATTAATAAAAATAGGAGGGTCTTTAATAATATATTTAAGAAGGCGAGCGGTAAGGGTTATTAAAATTATTATAAATATAATTAAAGCGCCCTTATTAGAGGTAATAAGGGTCGTTAAAGGGGCGTTAAAAAATATAATAATAATTTATTTACGTAGGGTAGCAATAACCTACTAGGCTTCTTAATACTATTATTAAATTTACTAATACTCTATAACGACGGTATTATAATTAATAAAAATTCGGGCAAATATTCGGTTAAATACGTTAATAATAAATCGAAACGTATCACGGGCAAAGGGTAGATAGTAGATGTAAATATACGTAATTGTACGAAGGAGAAAAGGAGAGAGAGTACAGACGAATGCTTAGAAGATTAGCCTTATAAAGGCAGTCCAACTATAAGCCTAATATAAGTCTATAATTAGAGGCCGTTATAGTAGCTAGTCAGCTAATAGCAATAATAGTCTTAAAAGCTACTATACGCTAATATAAAGTATATAAGTAATTACGTACGACATAAACTAACCCTATAATACTTCCCCTAATTAAAAGAAACTATATAACTAACTATAATTATATAAAATAATAGAAATCCCTATTAAACGAATAGTCCACTCTCGAAATACTTTTATAGCCGCCGCTATTATAAGCCGCAATAACCTCCGTCGTAAAGCTAAAGCCTTCCACTCCGTCCCTAATTTTCCGTATTCTCTATATTCTCTAATTGGGGCTTCTATTTTTATAGCCGGCCCTCCCTTTTTCGGTAACCGTTTCCGCCTCTTTTCTGTCGCCGCTTAATTTAAGGGGTATAATTCGTTTAAATATATTTTGTAGAATTTCTATATTTTATTGGAAACTATAATTATATTAGTATATAATTATTATAAGGGTTAGTAAGGGGGTCCTTAAATAATATAATACTCCTAATAACCTTTTTTATTCTTCCGGTAGCCGTCGAACTTCTTAAAATTATATTCGACCGAATCCTCCCTATTGTTAATCCTCCTTATAATTTGTCCGTAATTAGTATAAACGTCCTATTCCTTTACAAGCGCTTACCCTAGAACGCCGACCTCGTCTTATAATTTTATTTTATTAATATAGAAGGTTAGGCTATACTTTATATTAATTAGGAATTTGAACGTAATTTTATAATTATCCGCCTTAAAAATTTTGAAAGGACCCTTAAATAAGGGTGTAAATTTAGCGTACGGGTAATCGGTTTCGAAATTCTCTATATTAAATAAAACCTTATCTCCCGCCTTATACTTTGGGGCGTTTAATTGTTGAATATTAGTATTATCTTCGTACTATTATTAAATTGGTTTAATTTAATCTGTAACGTAATTTAAAACCTCTTTAAAACGGTTAGTAATTTTATTAACTTTAAAATATTCTACCTATTATTATACTAATATATTTAGAGGATAAGGTTTTGCTAATTCGATACCTATACGAAAGTAAAAATTATAATTAGCGAAGAAGGGGGATATTCTTGTAAATTTAGAAATTAAATTATTATTAACGAATTCTATAATTAGTAATTAATTTACCTAATCGTCTTATACTTAATTAATATAGAAGCGAAGGTATTTCTCTATTTCTATATTAATATATTTAATTTAGCCGTTAGTAATTAAGTAGAACGTAGAGGAGGGTTTAAAAGTTACTTCTAAATAGAACGATAAAATTCTTTAGAATTAGGAAATAAATTAGGAGCTATAATTAAAAACGATAGAGTCTAATAATCTATAAATATTATAAACCTTTTTAATAAAACGATTTATTAATTCTTCGGCTATAAAACTAATAATAAGGATAAAATACTGTATTTTAATTAACCGGTCGACTACTATAATAATATATTTAAATTCCTAGCCTTAACGGACGTAGGGTATTAACGGCGTAACGTAATTAATTGAAATATCCTTCTATAGTACGAATAATACTGCTAATAGTTTTAAAAAATTATAGGGGGTATATTATAATAATTTAAATTTAATATATACTAAATAAACCCTATAATAAATTCTAATAGTAGTGTATATCCTTATATAAAAGAAAGATTACGAGAATAATAAATAGGTTTTTTTGCAACCCGAGTACCCGGTTAAAAGCGAATTGTAAATGCGGCGAAGGAATTATAATTAAAACCTAATATCCGTAAGGTTAATAAAAATGGCGCCGCAACGGTACGCCCATCCCTAAATCGCTTTATATTTAACAAAAAATACTTTCTTTATTTAGTTTTTAATTTCTTTAGACTATATTTTATAATTAGAGTTTAATAAGTAAGTTATAATATTTTATAAGAAAATTAATTTCTTATAATTCTCTATAATTAAATTGTCGGTAAACTTCTTGTTTATAATTTCTAATTTGTAAATATACTTAATACCGACGTCAATTTCAATCCCCTCTTCTCTATCCTCTAAAACGAAGACTCTATTAACAAAAATATTATAATCGAATAAAACCTTATTCCTAGCCAATAACCGTTTATTAATTATATCTTTAAATAAATCTTTTAATTTCTTACTTAAAGCGTCGGGGCGTATTTATAACGAACCCGGTCGGTATTTAATTATAAAATTAAACCGGAATAGGAATTAAGATTATTATATATAATAGGGGGTAAATTACTTATTAATAATAAAAGTCTTTAAACTTTTATAATTTATAAGGATTTTAAAAAACTTTTATACGCTTTCTAATTCGGAACGCTACTCCTCTAAAGCTTTAATAATAGCAAGCAACTCTTTATTATAAATATTGTAATTATATTCGGCTAAAGAGTATTATTAATTAAAGTAAATAATAGGGCGGAAGATACTTTCTTCGTTGTATTATAATAAAATACTACTGTAAACCTAATTAGAAGCGTCCGTCTCAACGATAGTCTATTTAAACTAATTATAAATACAAAATATAAGTCTGTTACTATAAACCTTCTTAAAGGCTTCGAAAGACTTTTAATACTATTCTGTCTAATACTAATCTATAATTATCTTTTTAATTAATTCGTATAGCGGGCCGGCAATAATTGAAAAATATTTAATAAAACGACGATAGAAATTAACGAAGCTTAAGAAGTATTATAGCGCCCTCTTAAAATCTAAGGCTTCTTAAATCGTAATTATAAAGACTTTTTCGGGATTTATCTTGAAACCTCCTAGAATAATAATAAAACCCAAATATTTTATATAAGTAATATAAAATTCGTATTTATTAATATTAATTTAAAAACCTACCCTAATTATCCGCTGTAAGACTTCCTTAACGTATTTTTCGTACTCCTCTTTATTATTTGAATAAATTAAGACGTCGTCGAAGTATGTAATAGTATAAATATTAAAAATATTATATAATATATTGTTAATATAGTTCTAGAAAATTCCCGGCGCGCCCTATAAACCGAATAGGTATATAATAGATTTATAGAAGCTAAAGCGGGTAATAAAGGCTATTAACTATTTATAACCCTCCTTAATGTATATTCTATTAAATATTATAATAATATCGAATTTAATAAAGATTTTAACTTTATAAATAGTATCGAAGGTCTCCTTAATTAATAATAATAAATATTAAATCTTTATTATTATATTATTAATATTATAGTAATCTATATAAATATAAATACTGCTACCCAGCTTTTTAATTAATAGGATAGGCGAGGTAGCTATAAATTATAATAGATAGATAAAATTCTTCCTTAAATTATTATCGATTTACTTCTTAACTACAACGGCCTTAATAAATAATATTTATTATAATCGTACGTTAAGGGGCGTTTCGCCCAATTTAAATTTAATTTTATAATTGTATAAATAATATAAAAGAACTTTATTTATTAAAGAAAGGAGGAAGGCTACTATTTCGTCAACGTAGTAACAGCCCTCTAATTTCCTCAAAATCGTAAAAATTTTATCTTTAATCTTTAAAAAGTAATTAAGTTTATTGAAAAATTTCTTTATATCCTCTTCGGAAATCTTAACCAAATATATTCGTCGGATCGTCTCTTCGTAAAGTAGTATATCTTTATCGAAATTTCTAGTAAGGTAAATAGCTTTAGCGAAAATCATAGCCTTACAAAATTCTTCTAATATATAAATACTAACTATTTCGTCGATAAAATTATAAAGAATAAGGGAAAGACTTTCTTTATATTATTAATTATTACCCTCTATAATATTATTAATTATCTCCTCTATTAAATCTATATCCTAGATCTCTACTACGGCTACTAATTTCTCGATCTAAATATAATTCGTAATATATAGTTATAATTATTATAATTTGTAAATAAAATTAAAAATAACTGTATTAAATTCCCGAATATTATTAAAATTAAAATCGTAATCGGAATCATAATAATGGCAGGCGTAAGGGCGCTTTATACCTATAAAAACGTATTAACTATTAAAGCGGACGTAAAATTCGTAGAATGTAAAGTTTTTAATTTTAATAAAAAGGGCTACTATATTAATAATATTAATTTTTAATTCGGCTCTCCTAATTACTAATATTTTAACGGGGGTAAAAACAACTTAGTAACTAATTTTAAAATTGATTTTAATTATAATTAGAAATAATTCTGCGACCGAAGACTTTAGGGTAAATTCGGTAATAGCGGACTCTAAAATAGATTCGGTCTTAAGGATAAGAAAGGGCTCTAGAGCGGGCTTAGTAATAACGGACTTTAAAGTAGGCTCGGTCTTAAGGACGGGAAAAAGTTTTAAAACAAGTATTAATTAGGGAGTAGCCTTCTTTCGAATAAAGGTTATAAAAATTCTATTAATAAGAATTTTAAGGGCTGTAATCTATTTTCTAAAAAGATTTAAAAGTAAATAACGGCCGTAATAAATAGGGTTACTAAAATGCACCCTGTAATATTCGTAATCGATCTTGGGCTTATAATATTATATTTATAGGAAGCCTAAAATAATTAGATAATTCTTAGAAATATTATAAATTAGGAAAGTAAGGGTTTCGTTGTAATAACCGATATAGAATTTAATTATCACTCTTTTAAAAATCATACCTTTAATTACTCCGTTAGCGAAAACCAACTTCTTTAATCGAAGGAGGCGAAAGCGAAGGAAGTTATATTTAATAATAAATAAACAATTAATAAAGGCGAAAATAGAATAACTAGTATTAATAAGAAAAATATAATAATCTTTATACGAACTAATTATAATATAAAAAAATAAAAATATTAAATTTAATGAAATAGAACTATTTAAAAATTAAATCCTAACCTCCTCTAAAACCTTTAATTTAAAAGAATTTAAA
The DNA here is from genome assembly GCA_009802275.1 of Neurospora sp. CHS-2018a. Taxonomy (NCBI): domain Eukaryota; kingdom Fungi; phylum Ascomycota; class Sordariomycetes; order Sordariales; family Sordariaceae; genus Neurospora; species Neurospora sp. CHS-2018a. The sequence goes on from RAKG01000095.1 coordinate 71,679, forward strand.
ATTCGTCTCTAAAATAAAAATAACCGATAAAGCTTCTATACGTAATTAAGTATAAAAATTATTCGTTTTCCGGATTGTTATAGTATTCGCCGCTAATAGCGGGCTCTATAAAAATAATTAAAATAGTAGGAGTAGCGTCGGTAGTACAAACTTCTTTTTAATTACTATAATTATAATAATTCTTACCCTTACCCTTACTTTTATTCTTCTTACCCTTCTTATACTAAAGGCCTTAAAAACTGTAATTAATAAAAACGGTATATTCGCGGGCAATATAGCTAGATTTAGCGTAATAGTAGTAGAAATTATTATAAGAACGTTAATCGAAAATATTTTTATAAATAAAAATAATAAGGTTAATAATATTAAAATCTATTTTATTACTACCCTAATTAATAAGGAGATTATCAGCGTTATAGGAATTAAAACCGCCGCTACTACCGTTAAAACTAAAGCCGGAGCCGGAGTTAGGGGCTCTAATACTTAGAACGTAGGCATTTATTTTATAATAGTAATTAGTATTTTTAAAGTTATTAATAATAGTATAATAAATCGTAAACTATTTTTTAAAATCGTTAACCTTAGGGAGATCGTAATAAATTAATACGTTATAGAGATACTTATTAATTTTATTCTATAAATAATAAATTTTTATAGAATCGTCGAAACTGTATAGATTTATAAAATTAGTAAATTCGAATTCAAATTTAATAAAAAATATATTCTTTATAAAAAATTCCTCTAAACGGCGGCCGGCGTCCATTTTTAAATTAACATTCTAAAAGCGAATAACGAAATATTCTATAAATTCGGTACCCGTCTTCTAACGCTAAATATCTTTATCGCTATTATTCTAAATAATATTGAAGTCGTCTTAAATATTAGAAAGGATCTCTAGGCTTAATAATATAGTAATATAAATAATTTTAATGTTTTCGTCGACGTAGAATAAGAGGTCGTACTTCTACTAAAACTAAATATAAAAGTATTAGGCCTTAAAGATTTTATACCTACAAATAATATTAATATTCTTTTTACCTATAAAAATAAACAGGTTTTCTACTGTTTATTTAAAAGATAATATCTTACTTTTATTTACTTTAATAAAATTATTATAAAAAGCCCGAATATTAATACTATAAAATTTAAAAGCGATATAGTCTATAAAAAGGTCGCTGTACTATTTTTAAAAATTAATATATACGGCCAAAAGGTTAATGTAATCGAAATTCTTCTAATCGAAATTATTTTAAACTTTATTAACAATAATACAAATAATCTTTAACTCCTCTTTACTATATTCGAAATCGCTAACAACGTTGTTATAGAAAATAAAATTAATATAGTAAAAACGGCCGAGCGGGGTAATAATCGAACGGAAAGCGGGATTACTAATAAGGATAATAATAAACGTAAAGTAATCGTAAGGAATAACTTTCTTCTCCTCGTCGTCCTCAATACCGGTAATAAGGTTACTAATAACTAGAAAGGGTAAAAATTCGAAAAGTGTAACGTAATAAACAATTGTATTATAAATACTAATAAATTTATTAAATACTTTATAGACGTCGTTTAAATTAAAAAATATAATTAAGGGAGTGCTAAAAATAGGGAAATCGCTGCTAGTACTACCAACGGACGAAAAAATAATAAAGTCGTTACTCTTATTATAAAATATAAAAGTAAAAGAGTAATCGTATAAAGCGAAGCCCTTATCCTTTAAATAAAGAGTACCTACCTTTATTTATTAAATAAAAGGGAGTAGGACTAATTAAGGACTATCGCAATTTACAATTATTGAAGCTTATGGGTACTAAACTTAACAATTCGACGGACAAAGCGATTCCTATACGCACACAATTAATAAATTAATTATAAGAAGGGTTTACGCTATAAATGTAATAATTAAAAGGTATAATTAACTATTACGGGCAAAGGGTAAATAATAAATATAAATATATATAATTATACAAAGGAAAGAAGGAGAGAGAGTATAAACGAATATTTAGAAGACTAGCTTTATAAGGGTAGTCTAATTATAGGCCTAATATAGGTCTACGGTTAGAGGCCGTCACAGCGGCCAATTAATTAATAGCGATAGCAATTTCAGAAGCTGCTATACGCTAGCATAAAGCACGTGAGTAATCACGTGCGACACAGGCTAACCCTGTGACAAAACGCCGGTTATTAACCAATACTAATAGCAATCTCTTAATATTCCCTAAGTACGGGAGAGGGGTAGAAATTGAGAATAATACTAGTAATAAAATTCTAAATATTAGAAGTAACGTTTAAAATAGATAGCGCTATTCTTATAATAATTATATCGTTAATTAATTCGTTATTAAAAGATTAAGAAAGCGCGTTCAAATTGTAAATATTAAATTTAAATCCGGACCCTAGGCTAAGCACAACGTAATTAAGTAGGTAGGAATTATTACTATTACTATTAATAGAATAGTAATTATAATTATAATTATTATCTTCTATTATGTAATTTTGTAGCGATATAGAGAGACTATAATAATAAGAAGGCGTAGTTATAATAGTTAGCCCGCGTTTAAATTATAACTCTAGTAAATCCGCAGCTTAACGAAGCAATTCTATATACCGGGGTCTACGACTAACGGCGACCTCGATATAGGGGATAGATTATATAGTTGAACGCCGTACGACTCTAAGGGTTGAAAAAAATGTGTGTAAAAACGCGATGATTTGAAGGTACAATTAATTATTATAGTATAAAGGTATAAGGTAGGTAAGAATAAATATAATTATATAAGGAGAGGAAAGGGGAAGGTCTAAAGGTGTATTCTAGGATTAGTTTTTATAGGTTGGTTTTAATTAGTAGCTCTATAGTAGTTTTATAAGCGTTGTAGAGTTAATATAACTATTATATAGTAATAACGATTAAAGTTATTACGAACGCTATAATAGCTTTATATAATAGTCGGAGCTATAAGCTAATCTCTAGCTCAGACCTGGTGCTATCGCTACTATAAACCGTTATAAGGTTAACCCTATAACAATACTACAATATACCTAATAAATACTATTTATTAATATACGTATATTAGCAATTCTATTAACTTTATAATATAGTACGTACGGGTATTAAAATAAGGAGGTTATTATAAATCCGGATAAAAGTAATTTATAATACTATACTAACAATATATAATAAACGTAAGAATTTCGATCCTATCTTACTATATATGTAAATTATAATTCTTAGCCGATATAGTCCGTTTATAATTATAACGTAGTATTTTATTTTATTATCGTAGATTAAATGCCCGGAAGCTCGAGATTAATACTGATATTTATATATAGGATATAAATAATCCGAAACGGTAATTAGTAGTCGGTACCTATATATACCTATATAGCGCTCTATCCTATATTTAAATATAAGTATTTACTAACCCGAATGTACTAATAATAATAAGTAATAGAATTTGTATTATAATCGATCGAACCGGAACGCAATACTATTAAAATCTTATAGCGAATTAAATTAAGGCTTTTTTCTTTATCATTTATTTTATTCTATCTCTTTTTCTCTTTATTTATTTCTATATATTCCTACGTCTCTTTTCTTTCTATTTTTTAATATATTTTACTACTATAATATATACTAATTAATATATAGTATCTTTTATATATTATTTATATATAATTATACTATATAGTAATAACTTTAATTATATATAAATAAATACGACTATACGATTATAAGTTGTAGGCTATAGGCTATAAGCATTTTAATTTGCCGCGGTATGTAATATATAGTGTATAGCCGTATAACTATACGTCGGTATAAGTATTTAATTTAGTATATAATTGTACGACCGTATATTTAAACCGCTAGCGTAGTCTATACTATAACTATAACTATAGTATTAGAATAGGGGCGCGTAGAAATATAATTACTAGTTTAATCTATATACGGATTAGAAATTGGGGTCGCGGGATTAGGGTTGGGATTAGGGTTGTAGGATTAAGGTACGGGGCGGAATTAGGGTCGTAGTATTGGGGTCGCAGTATTAGGACGGAATATAAATTACTAAATAAAATATTAGTACTTATAATTATAAGCGTAACGACCCGCCTCCTATTTATATATATAGTTTGTATACGTATATTACCGTAGACCCGAGCCGCTATAGCGGTTCTAGCGTATACTTCAGCGTATTTTCTAGCGGAAACCGGATAATAAGAATTGGATTAATTAGAACCTCCCGTTCAACGACTAAGCTAGGTGATTTGACTAGGCTAGGTTGCACGCCTAGGCTAGGCCCACTATCTAGTATAGATTCTGAACCTAAGCTAGAAGGGGGCCCTCTAGGCTAGAAACCCTCCTTATACTCCCAGTACGGTTTATATTGTTAGCAACGCCGCGCAACTCGCACAACTTTTGTAACTCGCGCAATCGGTCCAACGCAGACACCAGACTGGATCATCACTTTAGCACCTTCCTAAAAGATTTACAACCAAGAACGGCTATGAGACGCAATGTCAGAAAACGTGAATCGTACAGGGCCAAGGACGTACGGGACAAGTGATTTGGAGGAGGAGTGCGGAGCTGTGCCGAAGGTTCGGAGGACCCCTGTTCTTGGCCGGGGTAGCCCCGCATTGTCCCGGTTGAGTGGGGCCCGGGCCGCTAACCGACAGCGGGCCGTCCGTGGAAGACCCACCCAGTTTTCGGTCACTGTGCTCCACACCCACATATTGTCTCTCGTTCATTGTTTCTTCTTCCCCTCTCCTCCAGAAGTCTCCCGCATTCAGCTCCCATGAACCGAGATGCAGTGAGATTTGAGCGGAGAAACGGTTACAATATGATCTGATTATCCAAAGCGACATGGTGTTTGCGGGGAAGTGCCACAAGACTGGCCTCTAGATCCCTCTCTGTACCTCTGTTTGTCACAGTCCGGTTATCGGCCTCCGGGGTAAGCTCACGGCTGGTTTCCGATCTTGCCGTTGTACTGTACTTGATACGAAGAGATCCGGGTGTATGCAACCCGATGGCCTGCTATCGGCGTGGGGCATGGTATAGTATCGGCGTGAGCAACGAGTCCTTCGATGTTTGCCACTCGAACTCGTCGAACATTCCGAATGGTCTGGTGAACTGGACGCTAGCGCTGCCGCGCTTACGAGCTTACAGCGCCTAGCACAACATAAAGTGTGATATCGATATTGACTTGGCATTTGGCATGTGCTGTAAACGAAAGTTGCTTGCATCTTGGAGATATCTCATCGTGGTCGGTTCTGGTGATTGCAACATCTTGTTGATGACTTGGGCGAAGAAGGGGGAGTTTGGATATCCCTTTGCCTGAGGTCTAGCTTTCAGTGTTCTGTCAAGCTCTTTTCTCCGTTCCATCTCTGTCAAGGCCAACCACTGGAGTCCAGCTGTACAACATCCAACTCACCAAGAACGATGCAGTCCAAGATCAAGTCCATCCTAGAGTCCGTTCGCTCACCAAACAGTCCGGACTATGGACGGATTCGCTCAGACGACGAGGAAAAGCTTGAAGATGTCCAGCTCGATGCACCAATCCGGAGCCACGCCATCGCTAGAGAGCGGCGCAACAACCGCGTTCTCCTCATAGCAGTGTCTTTTCTCTGTTTGGGGTGGCTGACAACAGTGGCATTCTGGTACAAGACCGCACCAAGAAACAATGGACCTCTACATGTCTACTCTAACACTCCCATCCCGAAGGAAGTGTTCGTTCCTGTGAAGAAGGTGTTTGAACCAGATGGGCGGTATATCGGTGGCACTGCGGAGGTTGAGCAGGAATGGGACAAGCTGGTTGCTGGTCAGTACTATCTTAGCCAGATGTGAACATGATATGTGCACGGCTGAAGCATAGAGGTAAACTGACCCATTTTGACAGGCCATGATGCTGTCTGGATTGAGAACCCCAAGAAATGGGGACTTCCTCAAGGAATTGTTGCCCCGTACGATCACCCAAACACTCCCGTCCCGAAGCCACAGGATTTCTATGTCATCTCCATCCTCCATCAGCTGCATTGCCTGGTAAGTCCTTCCTCCCTTCTCGATTCTATTACTCTTTCCAAACAAAAACTGACGAAATGCCTCTTTAGAACATGATCCGCTACCAATACTACGTCGAAAAGAACAAGAACTCCGAGTCCGGAATGACCATACGAAAGAGGGACAATCTCGACGAGGAACTTGGACCAGACCCAGATGAAGAGTTCAAGTGGAAGGTCCACGTCGAGCACTGCTTCGAGTACTTGCGCCAGGGAATTTCCTGCGGTGGTGATCTAATCATTGAGGGCAACAGTCCCATAAAGGTTGGAAAGGGTCATGCAACTTCCGTGACGGGGTGGGGTGTTGAACATGATTGCATCGACTTTGACAAGTTGAGGCAGTTCCAGATTGAGCAGGAGGCGAAGTATAATCTGACGTGGCAGAATCCTCAGTAGAAGTCGTACCTAGTGCGTGCCAGTGAGATAGAAAGCAGTAACAGAACCGTTTGAGCTCGAAGAAGCTTGCATGACTGGACTTTGTATTAGGTGTGGCCGTGCGATGTTGTAGGTCTCTTGCGTTCATAGGTCGAGTAGTTGCGCACCACATTCACTTACTAAGAAGAAACGTGAGCTGGGAAGAAAATACGACAAAAGTTGCAAGAAGGAGGAACAGGCAACAACAAAAAGACACAAAAGGGGTCAAGGAGTAAAGGGATACGCAGGAGAAAGAGCTCAAGTTTGTTCCTTTCAACACCACCAACTCTTTAGACCGCAACAGCACCTAGAGACTCCTTCATCACCTCCTTCGCAATCTTCTCCGGCACCGCCACAGTGGCCGGCGCCTCCTTTGGCAACCCATAAACACTAACATCCTCATTCATCCCCTGGTTAATCCACACCTGCCCAACCACATCCGGTCCAAAAACCAACAGTTGCCTCAATCCCACATCCACAAACCCCAAGCTCCTGAAAACCGCACCACTGGCCTTATTCGCCGGGTCATGAAGTCCCAGGATATCCTTCACCCCCTGCACCCTCTCGACATACTCCATCAGTCCCTGCGCCGCCTCCTTTGTGTACCCCTTCTTCATGTACTCCGACAAAATCGCAAACCCCAAATCCGGCGCTGTATAAGATCCAGGCTCATCACCGCGCATCAGCGACACCGTACCGATTGGCGTGGCGGAGGCCAGGTCGTCTGGGTTCGCAGGGTTGCGGAGTGAGAAGAGGTAAGTGCCGTAGCCATTGCGGGCGTGTTCGGCGCGGAAGCGGCCCTCGAGCCGACTGCGCGCGACGTCGCGGGTGGTGACGAGTGTCTTGCCTTCGTTGGCGATGAATTCGGGGGTGTTGTAGAGGGCGACGAGGAAGTCGCAGTGCGAGTCGAGGTCAGGTTGGAGGTAGGAGATGAGGAGACGGGGGGTCTCGATTTTGAAGGTGGGGTCCGACATGGTGGTTGGTGGTAGTGGTGTGGTTCGGATGAGGTGGGTTTTTGGTGTGCTTTTCGTCCGATGTGTGATTTAAGGTGGTGATGTTTTTGAGATGAAAGTCTTTGGAAGATGGATTATCTGGAGTTTCTTTGCTTGGTGAAAGTGTGAAAGGGCAGGAACTGATATCGTGAAGAAGGCAAGAGGGAATGAGGACCCTGAAATACTTCCACCGCATGAAACCATTCCAAATTTCCAATGCAACACTGCATCCGACATTCTGGACAGGAAGCGGCGTTGGGAAGATTCCAGTTGACGACTTTCCTCTTTGGGGCAACAGAGCGACCAGCGCTGGGCGGTGCGCGCCTACCAAACGTCCGCTGTAACCTCAGAAATCAGCACTAAAACAGGTGAGTCAGTGATGCCTACTGAACAGTTATGTACATCCCCATGATGGAGGCAAGGACCTTGCAGTTGAACAGGATCGTGGTTGCAGCGGTTTGTCCGGGGATAAAACATCAATGTTCTGAAAAAGCTACAAGGTTTCAATCAAAGATCATGACTCGAGATTGCATTTTGGAATGGTGAAAAGAGGCGATGCAATGCATTGAAGTTTTTGTTGGTGATTGTTGGTGAGGAAGTAAACAAAGCCCCTGAAAGTGCCCTAAAACACAGCCCCTATTTCCTCACACTGGATTGTCCCGGCCCTTAGGGTGTGTTCGTTTCCGCTGTAAAAAGTTAAAAAGTTAGAGTTTTTGGTGTAGAAAGACCTCTACTGCGTTGCTGCTTTACTGCGCCCGTGTAGCGTTCGCTTCAAAAGTGTTATTTTTCATGCACGCCCTGCAACGACCTGCAACCACCTGCACTTACTCCAAATCCTTAATCTGACCAATCAGAAGCCCAGAATCTTCGAAATTCTTAACAGCAGTCCTTACTGCCAGACAGCTCGATTTTGAGCCGTAGTGCAGTAAGGACTGCTGTTAAGAACAACCACAGGGCACAACCCCCTATAGWTATAGGGGGTAGCCGTCGCAAAGGACTATGGATGAGGCTATTCCCAATTGAGGTTTATTATTGAATGACGATAAGAAGGGTAGTGACGATGAAATGGTGATGACGATGAAAAGGATGGCGACGATAAAATGGTGGTGACGATTAAGATGAGAAGGTTGGTGATGATGAAAAGGGTAGTGATGATGAAAAGGGTGGTGGTGAACTTGTTGTTGATTGAAGGAGGAAGAAAGAGAAGGAAAGAAGAAAGGTAGAAAGGAGGCAATGTTAAGCACCTTTTTCCTCTTGCAGCCAAAGTCTTGGCCTACCTTAACGCTGCCTTAATGCTGCATGAGTGCAGCTGCGGACTATGCGCGTTAAGAGGGAAGTTAACGTTAACTTATTAACAGCCTAGCGAACACACCTTTAGTGACCACCATGAACATGCGGATGCGGACTCTCCAACATATTCCTGTCCGCCGGGGTATGCGTGACCTTCCCCGGGGGATACCCATCATCCTTCTTATCCGACCGATGCTTATATGCCCAAGCAAACATCTTATCATAGCTGCGACACATATGCGTTGTTCCAATGCCGTTGATGCCAACTTCCGTGAGTGGCTCAAAAGTCACATCGCCAGCACACATGATGGCCTGGCGGATGTAGTCGATGCAGTGGTCGCGGTGGTAGACGACTTCGTCGGCAGGATAGTCCTTGATGGACTCCGGCTCGTAGGCGTACCGGATAAAGTTGAGACAGTGCAGCTGGTGGAACATGCTGATGCCGTACACCTTGCTCGTGTTTGGACTGTTGGGTGCGGGCAAGCTTGGAGGCAGATCGTGGGTGTGTTCGTTTGGGATTTCGACGATGCCGTCACCGGGAGGCATCAAGCGCTTCCAGGCATCATTGGAGCTGTTGCTAACTCCGCCGTAGAAGCCGTATGGTTGGAAGACCACGGGGGTGTCAAAGACGACTACAGGCTTGCATTAGCAATGGACTTGATGTTTGAGGATTCTGAAGAGCAAAACTCACGATCCGGCTCAAAGAAGTCCGGCTTCGAGCCACAGTTGAATTTCTTCAGAGAAGAGTTGACCCGAGCCCAAACGGCGACGCCGGCGATCAAGAGTAGAACGTTGGCAACAAGTGCACCGACATTCCAGTTGAGCCACCTGCTTCCTCTCGAACCATGCCTCGAAAGACCGTCTTCAGACATGAGCCCGTTTCGAAGGAGGTACTGCTTGTCTTCGTCCATAATGGTGTCTGAAGATGAAGAAGATTGTTCCCCAATAGAAGAGGGCATGTTAAAAACTCTGAAGGGAATGACTTGGGATTTCTGATTCCTACTTCCACTTCTCAGGTCCAAGATACCCCCATGATATTACACCTTTTTGGCCATCGAAGGCCAAGCGATATGACATACACCGAATACCTCACTCTGACCAGCACCTTGTGAATCGTGATGTTTTTGCCAAGGAGTTTTCTGCGTAGAATGTATCGCGAATGGAACCCAAAGAGGAAGCTGGAAGTGAAGCTGCAGCGCGAATGCGGGAGACTTTGACAGCACGTGTTAGCGTCGTTACAGCGCGAATCAGCATCTGATGCCCTGTAAGCAGTGCCTAAGCGCGAAAACCCCAGAAACAGACACCGTCCAGACTGCCATGATCTCGTACTGTGCTGTCAGATCGCACTTGGCCATGTAAGTCGGGTTCCACATTCCTGTTCTGAACGACATGACGATGTGACGACCCAATCGAACATTGAGTCCTCCTCGTACCGCGTCCCCGAAGTCGGAGACAGGCTTCCGGAAGGTCGATGGAACATGTGATAGTCGACCAGCCAGCACTACGGCCGATGTGCTGACCGGAAATCACCCCGGTGGCAGACTTGGCCCTCTCAGCTCCGGGGGACCGGTAAGAGGAGGAAGCGGGGAAAGGAAAGAGAGTGAGCCGCATGACACTATTGTATTCCTCCAGTCAACCCAGATAAACGTAGACCCAATGGGTTTAGTATCTCCGATACGCCAGCAGTTACCTCCAGGTAAGCATTAAGCAACGTTGTAGTCATCTCCATGTGAGGTTCGTCATGACCGTGGCACTTAGCCCAGACCCTGCTTCCGATCCAGATCTTCATCCTGCCGACAGATCACTCTTGGAACCAAACGATTACTGGGAGCCCAGACTTGGCTCTGTGCCAGGTAATTGTTGCCTCGATACCAAGCCGATAGCGTTCCTTTACCCCGCGAGGACCATCAACAAGAGCTGAAGATGGTGACCGGATCTGACTGAGGCAAGAGGCGATGGAGGCCACAGAGCCACAAGTCCAAGCTTTGAGGTTGACGGTCCTTCATCACCTTCCTCTTCCGGCGATGGGGAAAGGCAAGAGACTTTTGTTGATGACATGAACGGTGTCGGACAAACAAGTCAGTTATCGGCATTGCCATCGGGTCAGCGAAGCAGCAAGGGCAAATCTAAGACATCCAAGAAGGTATGGCGACATCTGTCCGGTACTAGCAGACAGTACAGGTAAGAAGCTGTGTCATGAACCTCTATGGACTGTACTCTGGTCCCGGATAGCATTGGATGCAAAAGGTTGGTGGACCATGGAGGAAGGACCAGCTCGTCCACATACGATATAAGGCAGCCCATTCTCGACGTCTCAACTCGAAAGCATACCTGCATCAGTTAGCACACCTCCAACTGCCTTCTTCTCTTTGCAACCCATCACTCCGGCAAACCATGAAGACCACGGCCTCTATCACCCTCGGGGCTCTGCTCCTCCCTCTTCTCGCCTCCGCTGCCGCCATCCCCGCATCCACCCAAGCCGAGCCTGCCTATGTATGGGGTTCCCGTGGCACCATCAAGGCCCGTGAGCCCGAGCCTGCCAACACTCAAGCCGAGCCCGCCTATGTCTGGGGCTCTCGTGGTACCATAAAGGCCCGTGAGGCCGAAGCCGAAGCCGCCAAGGTCGGTGCTGAACCTGCCTACGTCTGGGGCTCCCGTGGCACAATCAAGGCTCGCGAGGCTGAGGCCGCCCAGGCCGCACCTGCCTACGTCTGGGCTTCCCGCGGCAGCACCAAGCGTGAAGCTGATCCCGCCGACAAGGCAGCTGAGCCTGCTTACGTTTGGGGATCCCGGGGCACCATCAAGGCCCGCGAGCCCGAAGCCGCCAATACCTAGGCTGAGCCCGCCTACGTCTAGGCCTCGCGTGGGACCATCAAGCGCGAAGCCGAACTTGAAGCTGCTCCTATCGATAGCCCTAAGCCAGCCTTTGTTTGGGGTTCTCGCGCCTCGAGCAAGCGTGAAGCGCCGCGCCTGCGTTTGTGTGGGGAAGCCGTGGCACGACCAAGCGTGAAGCTGAGGCCGGTACTACCGAACCGGCATATGTTTGGGGCTCTAGGGGTCCTTCCAACAAGCGCGAAGCTTCGCCAGAGCCCGCCACTGTTAATGCTGGGCCTGCGTTTGTCTGGGAAAGCCGGGGCCCTAGCAACTAGGACTCTTTTGGGATAGGTCGATGATGGTATGATGCTATGACAAGGGACGGATCGGTGGGAAGGGATCGGACAGCGGGCGGTTAAGTAGGATGGACGTTTGGTTTGTCGGAATCGGTCGGGGTATTCCATGTCGAGTGTCGGTCGAGAGCTCGAGAGAAATGCGGAGGAGTCTGTATGGGTAGATTGCTGTTAGCCATGGCCGATAGAACCAAGATTATTGTGCCAAATGCCCAAAGATTGATGCTTTTCCAACTTAAGTAATTGCTCTTTGTGGTTTGAGGAATTCTGAAATGCTGGTTTGGGCGGTCGACGCTCGGCTGGAACAAGAGGGGCCCTCCCGGCGCTTGGGCATCAACTTGAGTGCTGATGATGGAGGGGACGAAGACAAAGACTTGGCCTTGTCGTATGCGCTCGGCGCTTCCTGGCCGGAACAGGCGCGACAGGATTGCTTCAACTGTTGATATCCTGGGGAATGTTGCGGCTGCTTCGTGGTGTCGAGCTCAACTGTTTGCCCGGCTGCAGACCTCTGTGCGCGCTGCATCAGGCGGACACCGCGATAGCAACCAATTGGACATTACGTCATTCGGAGATGCCGCATGTGCAATCGACGACTTCGTTGTCAGCCTTGCATTCCATTTGCCTGACACCAGGCGTCGCTTCCTCCCGCCTGTCGTCCAATGTTTTTACCCCTGGCCCATCGCTGTGGTTGTCAAGGTGGTCTGGACCTGCCGCTCCTGACCCGGAATCCGCAGCCACCACCCCTAGCAGACACTCGACTGTTTACCCACCATGAGCCACGCAAATCACCCCATAGTTGACATCCAGGTAGAAACACCAGTCAGAATTCCGATGCCCAGTTTGCTTCCAAATTGGAGGATAAATTCCTCACCCTTTCCAGCTCGAACTTGTATGTCCAGGGGAACGCTGCCATCAACCCAGTCTGCGCCGTCCACTCCTTGTGTCAGACTAGGTCAGACAACGGTCACGAAATTGAACAGAACCAGGGCTGAAATTGTTGGAAGCATTAGCCAGCAGTTTGATGTTCTGTGTCGAAATGTTTCGACGAAATGCCCGGTTGAGTATCTCCGTTCCCACTTCGTCTGAGCCGGCTGTGCTACATGAACGGCAAGCACGCAATTGCTCGCTGGAAACTACTTCAACGATAAGCCGAGAACTGTTTTTGGGATTGCATTTGATCGTGATAAGTGGCTGTCATTAGTTATGGGAACTTTGCGAATGACTGCGGTCTTCCAGGGAGAAGGAACACACCTAAATCTTCCTTCACGACGTTCGCACCGACTGGCCGATGTTTGACACTTGTGTGCTCTACGCGAATCTATTCCTAGCGTCGCTTGCCCTGATAATCCTCGTTGCTGTTGTATACCAAGGTCGAGTATCGTGTTTCTGGGCGAATGCCCGCAGTTGTTTGCGATGCTTACGAGATCCCCAAACCTCGTGTATGTCGTTTCGCCGAGAGGAATTCACTCCACGGCCCTGCATGAGTCACAATTTGACTTCCCTGACCCTGCCTCATTCCTCCATGAACAGTGGAACATCTTTTTCAACCTTTCCGCACCTGTTCCCTTCTAGATATCCGGAAACCAACGGCTAACCCTTCTAACATGCCCCCTCTCCAGCCTCAGCCGACGGCGTTCGATTGCGCCGAGCCTCCAATTAAGGTACCGCATCAATATTGTGGTGGCGGCGGCGACTCCCAGCTTCTAGATCAAGCAGTTGAGATCGTGAATGTGCCCTCCATCGAAGCAGCACCGTTGTTTCGCCAGTGTTCGGGTGTCTGTTGATCCCACTTCCAAGGGCGCGAATGGGAGGGGCAACGAGTCTGGATCGGGCAGGTCCCAGATGCACAATTGCACATTGGCATTTCTTATCTTGCTGAATTTCCAATCCATTTCAAACCAATTCCACACATTTCCCGGCTTTCCCACGACATCAGCGCGGGGATGCAACCACACAACCGCACACAACCCCGTACTGTCGCAACTGAACTGCCAGAATCAGCCTAGCTCCGGCACTGCTAAACACTGCTAAACCGTCAATCTTGGTGTCCACCATGTGGTTTTGGAGGGAAACCCCACGCGGTTGGCTGCACTTTGCAGCCACTGATCGGGAAGCAATGCATGGAAGTGACTCGGCAATCGTTCTCACACCTCGATGCAGCTGAGCCCAATGGATCCGATAGACTGCCATTGACTGCTGGAAAGAGGAAGGTGTCTGGGGATATTTTAAGCGTAGCCGCCCAGAAGCGAAACTATCGCGTGCTCACCTCTGCATGAACGAACAAACAAGCAAAGAACGCGGGGTTCATGGATGGAGGACCAAACAAGGCCTCGGCGGGCATGCCGACGTTGGAAAGCGTGCGAACATGGAGGCCCGCCCAGCATCGTGGGTGATGAGGTACGAGGGATATAAGATGGCATTGCTGCGCTCTTCATCCGCTTGTCGAGTTGCTGTTTGCTTGAGTTGTCGTCAATCGCAAACACTCATCCGACAACATGCGTGCCTCGGCCCTCTTCACTCTCCTCGCCAGCTCGGCCGGCCTTGTTGCTGCCGTCCCTCCTGCCGGTGCCGCCAAGGCCGCTGGTCTCCGTCTCATCAAGACCTCCCCCGAGGACAAGGGCACTTGGGTGACTGAGGAGCAGAAGATCACTCAGTACCGCAACAAGCGCATCGGCTTCGTCGACATCACCGACATCACCGTGAGTTCCATCACAAGTTCACAACCCCAACCCACATCATGACCCCAACACCCATCAACCTCCCGAACCGCCCTATGTCCAGGACTGTGCTGACCGCAAACAGGACGCCTCGGTCCTCACCGCCCTCTCCAACCCTGACGGTGCTCCTGCCAAATCCGACTTCTCAATCCAAGCCGTCACCTACCCCACAGCCGTCTCCCACCAAACCCAAGTCAACTCCCTCCTCTCCCAAGTTTCCACCACCAACCCTCAGTCATGGCTGCTCACCCTCACCAACTTCTACAACCGGTACTACAAGTCCACCTACGGCACACAGGCCGGCACCTGGCTGTATGACACCATCGTCTCCGTTGCCTCCGCCAACTCGGCCATCACTGTGACCAAGTTCACCCACTCGTGGAACCAGCCCTCCATCATTGCCAAGATCCCCGGTACCAGCAGCAACCTGGTTATCGTGAGCGCCCACTATGACTCGACTGGCGGCTCGTCCACCGCACGTGGACCCGGCGCCGACGACAACGGCTCCGGCGTCGTCGTCATCCTCGAAGCCCTCCGCGTTCTCGCCAACGCCAAGTTCGCACCCAAGGACACGCTCGAGTTCCACTTCTACTCTGCCGAAGAGGGTGGTCTCCTTGGTTCTGCTGCCGTCTTCTCCAGCTACAAGTCTGCTGGCAAGAGCGTGTATGCCGTCATGAACCAGGACATGGCTGGATATTCGCCCAGTGGAAAGATTTCGATCTATACCGACTATGTCGACACCTCGTTGACTGCGTACACCCGCGTTATTGCCACTGCTTATACCGGCGCGACGACTAGCGATAAGTGCGGCTATGGATGCTCGGATCATGCCTCGGCCAGGTCTAATGGTTTCCGTAAGTTGATGTCTTATGTGCTTTGTGGACTTGGAGAAGAATCCGGATGACTGACCTGTGGTTTCCAGCTGCTGCCTACGTCTGCGATGAGCCTATGGATACCGCCACTCCTTACCTCCACTCTTCCAACGATGTGAGTACTAGCTTTGAGAACCCGCCCCGCGATCATTGTCCGTGGGCTGCTGCTAACTCGATGTCCCCACGCAAACAGGCTTACTCCACCATCATGTGGGATGCTGTCCTCCGCCATGCCAAGTTCACCACTGCCTTCCTTGTTGAGGCTTCCTACCTTTAAAGGGCTGTTGTGATGTCTTCCTTCCAATTTTTCTTGACGAGGCTACGATCGAGTTCGTGTGTTAGGAGAGTCAGTGTCATGCCGGCAAACCCAGGGCAGGCACGAGGGGGTCCAATGACAGACGAATGTGTCGAATGTAGTGTTCATGTTGGGAGTGGCGCATGTAAGGATAGGTCCAGGCGAAACACTTTCGTTGACACCAATGAGAAACACATATTTGACGCACAAGATCTGAAAGAGGTACTCACCTTCCCTTTCTTGCTTCAATGACATGAACCTCAACTCAGCAAAACCTCTCCGGGACTGATGATGGGAAACGCAGAATCACACCACGACACACGACCAGCACACCTACCTTCTCTCACTCTCCCACACTGCGGAGCCCGGCTTTCCTGTCGAACAACAGTTGCCCGGCGCTCCAAAATAGAAACGCACCGCCCTGAAGCCCTTCACTCAATCATCCACAGGTTTCCAGTGGCCCCCCGATCGCCAAGGTTCTCGGCGTGGACGTTATCCAAGGTCTTCTCAAACGGGAGAAACTTGCAAAGACAACAGCCAAGGGCTAAGCCTCTCCAACCGCGACGTGCCCAGAAAGTGGTAAGCCAATAAGCCAAATCACCCGATTATGATCCGCAGCCACGCCTGGAGCCAAGGTCTTGGTGGATGGTTGTGAGCCAATGCAGGCTGCTGGTAAGCACTCTTGGCCGGTATCTTAATCCTAACTGTAAACGCAATCCATGGCAGAGGCATGACTGTTGGTCCCTTTTGCTCCTGAGAACCTCTTGTCGTCTTGTAAAGGAGACGCAAATGGGCAATGACGAGGGTTGTTGCCAAGTTCAGGGATTCATTCTCGAGTTACTTCAGCCGCCGTGGGTGGATGTCCTCTGACAGGAGCATCTTGGTCCGTGGTGATCATTGCTCTGTTCGAATTCGTCCAGGCACAGTAAAGGCTCGTAACTGTCTCAAAGATCATTGAAGAGCCCCTTGCTTTCCGGCCGGGTTCACGCGTTGGCGACCGAAGACAGTGGAATGAGTTGTTGATCAGTCCATGGGTCATACTCATCCTACCCGTATCACTTTCGCACTTGCATCCTTCTCTTCTTCAGTGGGCTGGCCCATATATCTTCCTATTGCGAACACTCTACCCCATCCTTTCGTTGTCTCGTACCAGCATCCCTCGTTGTTTCCACCATCAGAAGTGTGTCAACCCAGTGTCAACCACCATAGCTTGCCGGAAAAGCGAACCCCTGACCTGTTATCGACTATTCAGACCAGAGATCCTGCAACAGAACCCACAATAGCCTGTTTGGTCCAGGATTGCTTCCAGCAAGCCACTCGCCACCTACGACGATGCCGAATCTAGACGTCAGCGACCTCAATACGGTCGTCGCTGTTCTCGGCGCCTTCATCATCCTCTTCGGCATCATATCCGTCAAGATCAAGAGCCGTTGGTTCCTCGGTGAAGCCCTACCCGCCGTCCTTATCGGGATCATTCTCGGTCCGATATCAGCCAAATTCCTGGACAGTTCAAGATGGGGTTCTTCGCCATCCCCCGGGCAAACATCAGCGATCAACCTCGGCCTGACCCGCATCATGATCGGCGTCCAACTAGTCATTGCGGGCTACCAGCTTCCGGCCAAGTATCAGCTCCTCCGATGGAAGGAGATGGCCCTGTGCTTGCTTCCTATCATGACCATCATGTGGCTCTGCACAACGCTGTGCATGTTGGCGACGGTACCCAATCTTAGCCTCCTGTCGGCGCTAGTCATTGCTAGTTGTGTGACTTGCACAGACCCGATCCTCAGTCAGGCCATTGCGAAGGGTCCTTTCGCGGACAAGTTTGTGGCTCGTGACCTGCGTGAGATCATATCGAGCGAAGCAGGCGCCAACGACGGGTTTGGTTTCCCTTTCCTGATGTTGGCTGTGTACTTGATGAGGCATGCCAATGGCGATGGTTCTTCTGGTGGACATGGCGCGGTGGCGGCGGCAGAGGTGGCCGCTCGGAGTGCGGAAGGAGTGGGCAGGCTCGGTGGAGGCGTCGGCGTCGCGATCGGAAACTGGGTGGTAGAGACGTGGCTGTACATTGTGCTTATGTCTGTCGCGATTGGTGTTCTAGTTGGGTTCGGGGCTGGAAAGGCTCTCAAGTTTGCTCTGCACAGGTGTGTCTCAACTCGAGAAGCCGCTCTTCCTGTGCCAGGACTCGGTGGTTAGACCAGGTTCATCTTGCTGACACGTAACAGGAAATGGGTTGACTCGGAGTCTTACCTCCTCTGCCCTACCGCTCTAGGCCTCTTCCTTGTAGGCATCTGCGGCATGCTCGGCACCGACGACCTGCTCGCCTGCTTTGTCGCTGGCAACGCCATGAACTGGGACGGCGAGTTTCTCCGCGAGACCGAAGCGCGCCATGACGAGGTCAACTCTTGCATGGACGTCTTGCTCAACTTTGGCGGCTTCATGTACATCGGTACCATTATGCCGTGGAGCGAGTTCCACCGGCCCGGCATCACCGGCCTGACGTGGGGACGCCTGGTCGGCCTTGGCTTCCTCGTCCTCCTCTTCCGCCGTATCCCCGCCATCCTTGGCATGTACAAGTTGATGCCAAATGTGTGCAAGAACTACAAGGAGGCCTTGTTTATGGGTTACTTTGGTCCTATCGGTGCCGGCGCTGTGTTCTACGTTGAGCACACGCGCCACCTGTACCCCGAGCTGGGCCATGGCGACGAGGAGGAGACGCACCTCGTGCGCGTCATGATTCCCGTTGTGTATTTTCTCGTCTTGTTCTCGATCGTGGTGCACGGCTTGTCGATTCCGGGGCTCAACTTGATCTACAAGTTTTGCGGTGTCAAGCCGATTATGGACGATGCGGTCGTGGTGCGTCGCAAGTCTGTTCGGGTGCCGACGCCTGTCAATGCCGAGGTGAACGACAATAAGACGTTTGTCGCGTACAACCGCTTCTCAAGGCCGCTATTCGAGCCGGGCGAGCTGCCAATTGTCGAGGAGCGCTACAGCGGGAACGTGCAGCATGACGGCGGTCGGGCGGCGACGCCTGATTCGGTCGAGCTTGGGAAGGAGATGAGTTCGCCGGGCAGTCAGAGCAATCGCGCTATACGCTTCAGTCAGAACAGATTCTGAATAGAGGTAAGGAAGGGAGCGGAGGATAGGGGAGGCTTCTTGTTCCAGTTACGTACAGTTAGCGAAATGGATGGCTCTTGCGAGGCAAACAAGCGTGTCAAGCCATGATTGAAAGTCAATCGCGAGAACGTTGGAATGACGAGATTGTTTCCTTCGTCGGATTGGAGATGCAAACAACTGAGGTGACGCTGAGGTGTTGCCGCATGCTTCCCCGCAAAGTCCCGGCCGGCAACTCTTGCCAGTCTTGGCGGAGATTTCGCAGCACAGACACCCCGGCAGGCAACATTAACATTCCAAATACTCGACGGTTCGTAATTTATATAAGAAACTTCACCAAACACTAAAAAACACTAGTAGAATTATAGAACGGGATCAACTGTGGTCACGGTACTATGCTGTCGTATATCCTTTTTGAAACTGCTCCCAGCTCTGCACCATCTAGTTATTGCGCTATCGTCCAGCTGCTTTCAGGGACAACTAGTACCTAGAGCCCTTACTTTAACCCTCCTCCTTACCCTTACCCTAACCCCCTCCTCACCCTTACCCTAACCCCCGTCTTTACCCTTACCCTAACCTCAACCTCAGTTAGATTTATCCTAACTTTATCTCAACTTGGTCAATAGAAGAATTAAAACAGTTGCGCACCAAAAATAATATCGCTGAAGGCAATGTAGATTTATCTCGAAAGTTCAGGGTCCGGCGGTCTTAATCGTTGTCGTTAACTATTGAGTACGAGTTAAACTATCAGACTTAGAGTAGCACTCACCCACCCTACTAAGCTGTCAAGCCGCCACTTAAGGGCACAACGACCATTGGCCTATCGACTTCCTTTCTCGGTTCACGCATCTTCGTGTTCGAGAACATAAACAAGAACAAAAGGTGCCAACCGGTCATCTCAGTCGACGCAACATAAAATGCTACATGGGGACCTTAATGACTCTATATTAAGGTCCGTTTGCAACATCCGTTGGATATTCTCTAGATAGATAATGTTTGCTAGCTTTATTAAGACTTCTAAAATCTGAATGTCTTCGAACGCTTGAAGTATAAATAAACGAGCTATACAACAACCGAAGTATATTATAGCCAACTCCAATACCGCGTGGACGACACGTAGAGGTTCGATACGTATAAAGAGAGGTTATTCCCAAATCCCAAAGCCTATAGACTTAATAGACAATAGTTTAAAGACTTTTAATAGTTCTACCCCCTTAGAGCAAAACCAAGCGCGAAACAATACCAACTCGAATACTAGTTATAAGCACCACCACCATGTCCAACCCTAACATTCCCGCTATTAACATAAAGAGAAACTGCGCCACCCCGGACCTCCCTTCTTTAATCCAAGAAACTATCGACAACCCACTGCCGTTCTCTACTACACACTAGAACCCCCGATACTATAGTCGTGTCGCGGTCAACACGATACCCACCGGCCTAAAAACAGCCGCCCGCCAGGTTTCCGAGCAGCTCCAGCGCTAGCATAATGCTCACGAAGGCAAATACTCGTCGGCAACTCTCGAGACATTAAAAGAGCTGGAAAAGCAAGTGCAAGATCTTTGCGAGGTTAGATAGAGCGGTGTTATCCCGATCCGCGGTAATAGTACCAAGATTCTTTACATTCTAGCACAGTTGAAGGCTATAAGGGACTATATAGATACAGTTAGTAAGCCATTTGGCTATTACGACTTAGAATTTTAAGTCACTCTAATATTCGGAACGGGCTTAATATTATATAACCTTTAATCCTATTAATTCCTACCTAGTAAGTTACAATCCTATTAAAGGACTCGAATCCCTACCCTACTTTTATATTTACTAATTATAATATTCTATCGCAAAGTACCTTAAAACTGAAATAAAACTATTAGAATTGCGTATACCGAAATGAAAAAAGATTTATAGGATAGAAAAAATTCGCGCAATTCCCCTATATTATTTACTAATTAATATAATATAAATTAAAATTATAAATAATATTATAAATAGGCGACCGATACAAATCGATACGACCGGGCGGATTGGCTAATTAGGCTAATTATAAGGGTTAAAATTATTTTAAAGTATTTTAAAATTAAAATAAAATTATAATTATTAGAATTATATATACCGGAATAAAAAAAAATTAATAAGATAAAGAAAATTCGTATAATTCTTTTATATTATTTACTAATTAATATAGTACGAATTAATTTTATAAATAATATTATAAATAAGCGACCGATATAAATCGATACAACCGGGCGGATTAACTAATTAAATTAATTATAAGGGTTAGGACTACCCTATATATATTATTACTTCTTTTAATTATAAGAATTAAAATTATTTTATATATTACTCTTATTATAAAAATTAGGACTACTTTATATATATTATTACTTCTCTTAATTATAAGGGTTAGGATTACCTTATATATTACTCCTATTATAAGGGTTAGGACTACCTTATATATATTATTACTTCTCTTAATTATAAAGGTTAGGACTACCTTATATATTACTCCTATTATAAGGGTTAGGACTACTTTATATATATTATTACTTCTCTTAATTATAAAGGTTAAAATTACCTTATATATTACTTCTATTATAAAGGTTAGAACTACTTTATATATATTATTATTTTTCTAATTATAAGGGTTCAAATTCGTACTCGCTTAAAGGTATATAATATTAAAAATTACTAAAAATCTACTACTTCGCTATTACCCTACTAATATTTTATTATAAATAATATTTAAATAATATTTTTATTAATATAATTTAATTGAAATTATATATATTAAAATACAAAAAAACGCCGTAGCGTAGAATAAATTATTAGGATTCTCCTATAATGTTTTTTTAATAGTATAATATAGAATAAAGTTATAGGTAATATTATAAATAAACGACTAATATAAATCGATACAACCGGACGGATTCGTTTACTAAATTAATTATTAAATATATAATATAGACGGCTTTTATCTATTTTTTCTTAAAGGTTTAATAATACTCCTTTCTAGTAACGTAATAATTAAATAATATTAATTATTTTAATAACAATATATTAACCGAATTAACCCTAAATTATAAAGGAAATTAAACTATATCCAACCGTCTAATACCCCGACTTATAAAGAGGGTACGAAATTCATTCGAATATATTTATTCCTCTAAGAAATAAAAAATACCCGACTCTCTTCTTCCTCCAACCGAGCCTACGGCCAAACTATAACTTTTAATTATAAATATAAAATATAGTAGAGAAAGATTTAAAAAATATCCTCTACCGGAAAATATATAAAATTAATTAATTTTCGTAATATAATTATTATAATAAATTTTAAATAAAATAAAGGGTTTAGCCGAAGAAATATTAAATTCGGCGGAAGTATAAATTCCTTTTAAGAGATAAAAGATACCTAACTCTCCTCTTCCTCCAATTAAACCTATAATTAAGCCGTAACCTTTAATAATTAATATAAAACGTAATAGAGGAAGACCTAAAAAATATTTACTACCGGAAAATATATAAAATTAATTAGCTTTTGTAATATAACTATTATAATAGGCTTTAAACGAAGTAAAAAGTTTAGCCGAAGAGATATTAGGTTCGGCGGAAGTATAAATTCAAAAACGAAATAAAGTATTAAATTATATAGAAATTAAATTGTAGGAAGGTAGGTTTGAGCAACCGAATAAATTAGGTTAAAGTATCGAAGTGGATAAATAATAAGGTAGAAATCGTCTTCTCTCTTAAGATTAAGAAAGATAGTGGCCTGGTAATAATTTTGGTACATTGGCTAATGTAGTTGAAAAGAGCACTCAAAGCGGAGTAGAAAGGTACGTAGTAGGTACGGAAAGGATGTATATTAGTAAAGATATCGAAGAGTGAAAAGTCTAAATTCTTTTTTCCTTCCATTAAGGGTCGCCCTCTTTATATAGCCTTTACGGGTTATTTGAGCGTTGTATAACTAAATAAAATAGAGATTCTAATACGCCAGAGCTTAAGCTTTCAAAATATACTATAGTTGTTAACGTATCTTCGGTGGAGACTGAAGAATTCGCCTTCGAAATTAAACTTCGAAAATCGCCACCCAACTTCTACTTCTTCCAAAATTCTTCTAAAAGCCTTACAAGGATTCTAATCCTTTGAATCTTCTAGAATTATTCTAGAAGCTCTTCCCTTCCTTCTGACCATTGCTGGCTATACTGGGTTAGGGTTATATATAGAAGAATTTAGAAATTGAATATTTAATTCGAATTTAATCGAATAAAATCAACCAAAAATATCTAGCTTATATATATAGTATATATTACTATATTATTAACCCTTATACTTTATCAAGTATAATATAGACCTGTAAATCCATTATAAGTCTATAATTTATTATATATATATATTTTCAGTCTAATAGTCCCCTATAAATTAATTACGGTAGTATTTAGGTTATAAGACTATAATTTATATATATATTTTATAAGAGAAAAATGTAAACTCTTATATTAAAGAGAAAAATTATTTTATTTTGAAAAACTCTTCTTTATAATTATAATATAATTATAATTATTATTTATATTCTATATATTATATATATTATTATTATAATAATATACTTTATATATATAAAGTAAAAAAGGTATTTAAATACCAAAAACCTTTATTATAGGAAAATCTTATATAAATATAAGATAAAAGACCTATATTTCTTCTAAACCAATTTTATTTCGCCAATCCATTAAGGTTTTATTATTAACCAGCTTTATTAAAGTATCGGCTAATTGCTCTTTAGTAGAAATATATATAATTTTAGCCTTATTGTTATTTATAGCCTCCCTTATAAAATAATAGCGTATATCTATATATTTAGACCGCTTATAAAATTCGGGATTATTAATTAGCTTTAAAATTATTATATTATTTTCGTATATAAGGGGTATAAGGCTTGGAATATTTATTATATTTATTAATAAATTATTTATTAATTTTAATATAGATTTTAAATATAATAATTCTTTTATAGCTTCGGTTAAAGCTATATATTTAACCTTATACGTAGATAAAGCTACGGTTTTTTAAAGGCCAATATTCTCAGAAATTATATTATTTCTAAGAGTAAATAAATATCTAGTAGTAAACCTTCTAGAATCTAAGCAATTTGCAAAATCGCTATTACAATAACCTTTTAATATAAGATTATTATTATTTTTATTCTTATAGGTCATTCCTATTTTAGGAAATTTATTTAAGTAATTAAATATATAATTTATTACGTTAAAATAGTCTTTATTAGGGTTACTAGCATATTTTGCGTAGTATTAGACTAGGAAGGCTAAATCGGCCCTAGTTTTTAAGGCTAAATATAATAAAGAACCAATATATTCTTAGTATTCTTTAATTTCTTCTTTTAAAGCTTGACCTTTATTTTTAGTCAATTTAACCTTAGTTATTAGTATAAAAACCGGATTTAAATCCGTTTTATTATATTTTTCAAGCATTTTCTTGGTATATTTATATTGGTGTATATGAATAGAGTTATTATTTCTATTTATATTTATTTTAATTCTAAGGAAAGTAGCGACCTCCTTAAAGGATTGAARTTTTAAGCTTTTTGTAGCTTTTTCTATTATATTTTCTATAATAGATTTATTTAGGCCAATTATTATAAGGTTATTAACGTGATAAAGAATAATAATATTTAAATTATTATTTATAAAGGTACTATTATCGAAGGGGAAAATTTCGAAACTAAGATTATTTAAGACTTTAATTAAATATTTATACTAAAGTCGAAGGCTTTATTTTAAGCTATATAAGGCTTTCTTTAATTTATATACTTTATTAAGTAGTAAATTATTATAATAACTAATAGGAAGAATAATATATATATCCTCATCTATATATGCATAAATAAAAGCGTTTTTAACGTTGTATTGTAATAATTCCCAGCTATTAGTAATAGTTATAATAAAGAATATTCGATAAGTCTTTGGCCGGCAAACCGTAGAAAAGGTTTCTAGATAATCTAGTCCTTCTATTTGGTTAAAACCTTGCACTACCCATCGACTTTTAAATTTATATTCTTTTTTATTATTACTAGTATTTTTACTAGTATTATTATAATTATTACTATAATAATTATTAGAATTATTATTATTATTAATAATATTCTTATTATTAATATTATTTGTAGTATTTATATTCTTTTTATTAAGAATATTATTATTATAGTTATTATTTATATTAGTATTTTTACTAGTATTATTATTAATAGGTTTAACTTTATAAACCTATCTGCCCCCTAATACTTTTCGATTATAGGGTAGGTCTACTATTTCCTAAGTATTTTAACTTTCTAGTTCTTCTACTTCTATATTTATAGAATTTATTTATTCTTTATTATAGGGACTCTCTATAGCCTTTTTATAAGTAGAAGGTTCTTTAATATTATTATAATTAATAATATTAAGGATAGAATTGTCTATATAGCTAACAGGCTGGAATTCTTTATAATATTCCTTATTCTTCCTTAGTATTACTACGCGTATATTTTCAGTAATATTTTTATTTGGAAAATTATTACTAGAATCAATTATTCTTAGTAATCTACATAAACCTTAATTATTATTATAATAATTATTATTATTATATAATAATCTATTATTATTATTTTTAATATTAATATTATTATTAATATTATTATTCGAATTAGATTCGATTTTAGAATTAGAATTTTCTTCAATATTATTATTAATAATATTTTCTTTAAGAAATTCTTCTAAATTATTATTACTAGTATTTTTACTAGAAATAGATAAATTCTTATTTATAGTATTAGGGTATAAACCTTCTAATACTTTAATATCTCGTACCCAGAAGGCCCTGTTTTTCTGGAAGCTGTARACTTTATAATTATTATTATTTTCCCTATAGCCTACTAATATTATATTTTCGGCTTGGGGGCCCAACTTAGAGATATTAGGTCCCTTTACTTTATAATAGATAATAGAACCCTAAATTCTAATATTATTAATATTAGGTTTTTTCTTTATATTTTAATTCGTAGGGTATTTTATACCCTATAGAATAATAGGGTATTCTATTATATAAATAGGTAGCCGTTATTAACGTTTCTCCTTATAAATATTTGGGTAATTTTGCGTTTATTAATAAGGCTCTTACTTTTTCTAGTAAAGTCCTATTTATTACGATGCACCAGCTCACGTAGTTCCGTATCGCGTAGTTGGGTATAAATGAAATAAATAATTAAAGTTAAAGAAGGAAAGAGGGAGAGGTTGAGATCTGGGCTTTAGAGTTGCACCCTTATATAGGATGCGCCTAGATTCTGCCAACCTCGACCGCTTTCCTTATTTAATCTAATAATATACGTAAATACAATATATAGGTTGTAGTGCTAATTGAATAGGCGTATATGTTAATACCGCCCGTATAGCCAATTAGGGTGCGCGTATTAATAGTACTAGTAGGTCCTATGGGTATTGTAATGAAACGAATAGGATGTAATCTATAGTACTAGATCCCAATCGTTATATTACCCTCCCCCCCGGGTTGAAGCTCAGCCTTAGAGCCTTAAGAAAGAAAAGAAAAAATTTTTAATATAAATATAAATCGAATACTTCTTCCAACGTCCTCCTACTTCTTCCTTATTATTATTTTCCTTCTTAAACCAATTTGTAATCTTTCTATTAATTTATTATTATCGTCGTAGGGCGCCTTATCGCCCGCTAACTATTAAATTAAACGTTTAGGGGGTTTTAGTATTATAGGGTTCGTATTGTAATACTCTTTTAAGAATTCTATTAAATTAATAAAATTATTTACTAACTAGAATTCCGGATCGGAGTCCCAACCTTTCTATTCTACCTAATATTCCAACTTTCTTCTTATTACCTTTAATAAAATAATTTTTAAAACTTCCTATTCCTCCTAATTACCTACTAGTTCGCCGGCTAGGTTCTCGTTACCTTACCCGGGTAGAGGGTTATTAACGTACTTCCTTAGATAGTTAACGTAATAAACGGTAGCGCCTTTCTATCCTTTAGGAACTTCTAATTTGTAAAAGTACCCTCTTATAGCCTTAATCCTATAAGGAATCCGTATTTACCGCCAATCGAACTTATTGCTAAAACGGTCCGTAATTTATCCTCTTTTAATAATAAAGACGCGGTCTTTAACGCCGAAGTCGGGTTCCCTTCTATATTTATTAATTTAAATTATCTATTATTATTACGCTTTATTAATAGCGTAATAAATTATTATATAGAATGTTTTTAATCGTTCGACTAATTAATAAGCCTCTTAGCGATTAATTTTTATTTTTAGAAGTTTAGGTTCTACCCTATCCTCCCAATTTAGTACATTAAGTATAGGGTAGCCTATAATAATCTTTCGGGGAGATAGGCCGTTTAAATTATTATAAAGGAAGCTTATTTAGGCGGCATTTAGTACCGGAATAAACTCTAACCAATTATCTTAATTGTAATTAATATAGGGTCTTAATTGTTAATTAATATACTAATATAGGTTTTCGATTTGGCCCGCGGTCTATAAGTGACCGGAAGTAGCCAACTTCTATTTAACGTTCAATAAGGAGGTTACTTCCTATATTATTTATAATACGAATTAAGGGCCTCTATCGCTAATCACTTCGTTAGGAAGTCCGAAGAATCGATATAGTCTTCGATAGTATAAAATAACGGCATCCCTAGTAATAACTATATTTTTATAAGGGATGCTCTAGCTTACTTTAATAAATCGATTTATAATGACTATTAGTATATTATAACCGTACTTATCCCTAAATATTAATTTAAAGTCTATTACCAAAGACTTCTATACTCGGCAATCCTCCTTTAAGGGAATTAAGTATATTAATCTAAGAGTCTTATCCCTAAGAGCTTTCAATACTTTATAAATCTAATAATTATTAATATACCGATTTATATTAGCCGCTAATCCTGCCCATTAATACTGCTTATAAATTATTCGTTTAATCTTATTCTTACTTAAATATACCGAAGTAATTAGGTAATAAATTACCTTAATAAATTTAATTCGAAGGTTATTATCTTCGGGGACTACTAACTTATAGTTCCTAATTAGTAGTCCGTCTTTTATAACGAAGGGGGAATTTCCCTCTTTCGCCTTTTCTTTATAAATCGATAATAATTCTATAAATCGGTTAGTTTAAATTAATTCGTCGGTTAGGTTGTAGTTAACCTCTAACTTTATTTTAACGATTTTAATATTAACCGCTTTATCTTCCCCCTCCGAATTAATTAATATATTTATTAATTTATTACTAACGAAAATAAAGAATCCGTTATCGGCGGGTTTAAATATTCGTAAAGTAAATTAATCTTTTTTCTTATTTTTAACGGTCTTCAAATCTTCTAATTTACGAAAGAAAGTATTAATAGTAACGTTTTCTTTACTAAGGCGGTAAATTATTCGGAATTAATATTCTAATAGAATTTTAAATTAACGGATTTATTTACCGTTTAGTACCCTCTTTATATTAAAATACTCGAGCGCCTAGTAATTTATAAATATTGTAAAAGGTTTAGTACCCTTTAACTCAGATCGCTATTACTTAATCCCTTTTATTATAATTATTAACTCCTTATTATAAATAAGGTAATTAAATTCTATTAAATTTATAGTTTCCGAATAAAATACGACCGGATGCTAATCGCCGTTGTCTTAGAATTGACTTATTATATTTGTGTAAACTCTATCGCTAGCATCCGTCTCGATCCGTATTTCCCTTTCGTAATCGAAATAATATAAAATAAATATATTAAGGAGATTCCTTTTTAAAGTATTAAACGCTTCTTTATAACGATTGTCCTACTTAAAAGTTAAATCCTTCTTCGTTAAATTCGTTAAAGGTTTTACTATCCGATTAAAGTTTTTAATAAATTTCTAATAGAAATTATAAAACTTTAGGAAGGCTTATACGCCTTTTATAGTAGTAGGTTCCTTTTATTCCTTTATAGCTACTACCTTTTCCGGGTCTATTATAATACTATCGGTACTAATAATAAAGCCTAAGAATTTAGTTTTAATTACACTAAATTTATATTTTTTAATATTAGTTTATAGCCCTACTTCTTTAAAACGTTATAGTACTATATCGACGTATTTATTGTAATTCTCCTAGTTATTAGAATAAATTAAAATATCGTCGATATAAACGCTATAAAAATTATTGAAGTAATTTATTAGGATTTTATTAATAAACTTCTAGAAGGACGATAGTCCGCCCGTTAATCCGAAAGGTAATACCTTATACTTATATACCCTATATTTCGTACAGAATATAGTTAAATCCTCGTAATTTAAGTATATTCGAATGTAGTAGAACGCTTAACGGATATTTATTTTCGTAAAAATTTTAACTTAGCCAATTCGCGCTAATATCTCGTTAATAAAGGGTAATAGGTACCGATCCTTCTTTAATAAAACGTTAAGCTTATAGTAATCTACGTAGAAACGCAAGCCTCTATTAGTTTTTGGTATAAATAATACGGGCGCCGCCTATAGTATTAAATTAGCTTCGATAAATCCCTTCTAAAAGTTATTAATAATATACTATTTATATTCCTTTAATTCTTCGAACGTTATTTTATATAAGGAGTTATATCCGAAATCTTAGGCGGATTTACTTTCCTTAAATTTAATTTTATAATTAATTTTATTTCTAAGCTCTAAGAGCGTATTAAAATCCTTTTTACTAAAGACGTTAATATAATTCCAATACTTTTTAAGAAATTTATTTATTACGAATTAACGGTACTCCTCTTTATCCTCGGGCAGTACGTCCGGGGTCCTTAACGATTTAATAATGTTATTAATTTCGTAGAAACTAATCTTTTTAAGGATTTCTCTTCGTTTAGCGTAGAAATTTATAGCTACTACTTTTATTAAAATATAATCCCGAGGGCGCTATTTAATTTAGCCGAATATTCGCTCTATATAATATAAACTTTAAATATTGTAATAGGAATATAGATCCTTATTTTATTTATATAAATTTCGAATTATTTTTAATTCTATAATTTCGGCTTCTAAAATATATTCGTATTTAATACTGTTAAAGAGTTCCTATTCTATTTAATTAATATTTATTAATATTAGGGGATTTCTTCGGTCGCGATATTTAGCTGTATAGATGCCCTTTGGCTTCCAATTAATATTAGGGACTCCTTTAAGGGTTTCGGTATATTTCCTTCTTTAAATCTCCTCCTTTATTACTAGCGGAAGCTCTTATTTCTACTTTTCTAACCGGGCGATCGCCTCCTTTATTATTTTAGTTTTAACTGTGGCCTCTTCGTTCTCCTTCTTTATATCCTCCGTTTTAGCTTATAATTTTTCGATAGCGGTATTTAATTCTTTAGTTTCCTATTCTACTATTTTCTCCCGAAGTAAATAAATTTATAATAATGCGCTATCCGCTCGCTTCTTATCTTCTATATTTATAAAACGCTTTCTTCTTTTTATATCTTCCTAAAAAGAAGGGTCTTAAAATAATTTCGGTCGCTTATTAGCATCGATATCTTTATCTAATAATACTTTTAATAGACCTTCTAAGAAGATTAACTAATTATTACTATAATTGGGTAGGACTTTATTTTCGCTTAATTATAGCTTTCCTAATATTATATTTTTCGATATTACCGGTAGGACGACCATCTATTAATTAAAAAACTTATAACCTTATATTCGGAAAGCGGCCTTTATAATTTAAAAAATAATATTAGGTTTAATATTTTTATAAAGCCTAACGTACCTTAATTAGAAATCGGTCTTACTATTGAACTTTAAGTACTTAATTAATTTATTAGTAAATTTTTAATTCAAAAGAATATAAACATCTACTCCCGTATCGATAAATACGTCGAAAATAAAAATAGATAATCTATTATAAATTACGCTATATTTAATAATAAAAGGCGGGCCTTTTCCTAAATAATTTTGCAAATTAAATTTATTTATATTATCCGTTTTTCTTATTAATATATATATCGATACCTCGCCTAAATGGGAAATTAATTTCTCCGAGCGTTTTAGTTTTCCGAATCCGAATCCTTTTTAATAATAGTTTTAATTTTGTAGCTACCGTCCTTATCCTTACTAAATTCGATTTCTTCGTCGGGAAATTTAGTACGTATAGCGTAGATTTTAATATTATAAGCTTTAAAAAGCTTTTCGCGACGAAGGTAAGCGGGTATTATATAACCGGGCTCGCGATAAATAAAGTATTTTCCTTCTTATTATAGTTTACGGGTCTCCTCCTTAAATAATTTTTTATAAAAGAAGGACGAATTAAGTAAGCGGTTATAAGGGGGGCCGAAGGCTATATCTTTAAATAGCTTTTTAAAACTATTAAATGCCTTGTTTACGGAAGCCTTCTTATCCTTATTATCGGGTTAACCTATATAGAAGCTTTTATTAAAGCTTTAGAGAAATTCGATGTAAATGTTATAAATATAATTAATATAGTAATTGGCTTTAGCGTAATTACGAAGTTGGGTAGTAATTTTATAGCGGAATTCAAATTTCTACTAGGAATTAAGAATGCTATAATAATTAGCTAAATGAGTGAAGGCCACTTTGAAGTCGCGGAAGCGATTAGAATAATGTATTACCAGGCTCTTATACTCCTCGCGAGCCTTCTCGTCGGCGTTAAAGTTATAGTAATTTAATTATAGATAATTTATAAAATCTTCGATTGTATAAATATATAATTTGCCGGTATTAGGACGAATAAAAGGGTAGAGGTTCTTTAACGCTTATCCGGAAAGCCTAGAAACGATTTTTCTAAAGGCGGCTTCGTTATTAGCGAAGTAATTAGTATTCGTATAAAGACGGTTGGTTATTTAGAAATACTATATATTGAATTCAAATTTATCGTTTTTATTATTAGAAAAAATAAGGATATCTACCTTAGCTATTTTACTACGACGACGACCTCCTTCGAAAGAAACGGTACTAAAAGGAATACTACTCTTTTTATAATAAGAACGCTTATTATTATTACGGAGAGTACGACGCAGGTTTCGAAGAGGGTCGCGGTTATTATTATTATTATTATTATTATTATCGGTTAGATCGTTGTTAAGGTTGCTACTGCCGGCTCCAAAGTAGTACGAAGCGGGCTTAAAAGGGGCGCGTCGATCCTTATTACAGCGACCATTGTCGGGGGTCTTAGAAAGGCGACGGTCGGGAATTTTATAACGAATAACGTTAATTATAGGGATAAAGTTGGGAAAGTGTTCGATAGATTCGATAAAGGTAATTCTTTCTTTAGGTTTAGACTTAGCGGATTTAGCGGTTTTAAGTTTAATAGCGGCTAATTCTTTCGCGCCTATATTGGCGACGTTTAATAGCCGATTTAAATTATCGACCTAGGTTTATAAATATAAAACCTTAAGGTTATATTATCTTTATATAATTTTAAAGTCTTCGATATAGTCTTTTTTAATACCTTTTACTTAATTACGGGTACGAACCTTTATAATTAATATCGATGTCTTATAAGCCTTGGTAATTATATCGATTACGTCGTTGGCTTTTTTACTTTACTTATTATATTCGTAATAGAGATTGCCGTTTTTAGCTTAGAGATTATAGACCTTCTTATTTAAATTGTCTTTATTTGCGTTAGCCGCCGCTAATTATTATTTTAAATCGATTAGCCGGTTGGTTAATTCTAATTCGTCGTTGCTAACGCTTAAACGGTTATTGATATTAGCCTGGTACTCTTTGGCTTTTTGGGCGAAGTATATAATCTACTTGTCTATTTTAATAATAGTTTCGTAAGTGTAGCGAAGCGCGCGTACCACGTCTTTGATAATACTGATAAAGGTTTTTAATATGTAAATTCTAGTGCTAATTTCTCCTTATATGGTATCGGGGTCTTAATAGATTAGAATTAGAAACTCCTAGAAGGTTAGGGGGCTATTCTAATTTCGGATAGCTAACGAAGATTAGTTTTATTGGGTAATAGGGTGAAAGTTGATAATGCGGTTTCCTTTATTATTTTTATTATTATTGCTAATAAAATTAATACGGTTAGTACCGTTTATAATAATTTCGTTTACTTTTAATACGTAGTAGCGTACTTTTATTAATGGGTGAAGGTTATTTATATAAAGGGTAAGGTTATTAGTAAGGTCTTATCGAGGTTACTAGTTATTACCCGTTAGGTGGGTAATAAAAGGGGATGGGGATTTAGCCGATAGGTCGACTATTTTATTGTTAAATTCCTTAGCGTTAATAGAGATACGGCGTACTTAGGAGTTCTAAGCTATAATATTATTGCGGCGAGTATCGGAAATATAGTCGAGACCGCTATAGTTTAGACGAATATAGCGGTAAGCGACCTCGTTATCGGCGTATTATTTGTGAGGAGGTATGTATTTATAGACCGTATTTGGGCTGGGGTTTATAGTTTTATTATTATTCGTATTAGGGTTTAGAAGCGAGCTAACCTTAGGGGTAAATTTTATACTTCGTTTAAATTATATAGCGAATTCTAAGGGAGTCTCTTTCGAGGTATCGAAGAGGAATAGTTCTCCCTTAAATTATTTATTAAGAGTATAATATTTCTTAGAAGGGGTAGAGGCATCGATAATCGACTCCTTAAATAATTTATTATTAATTCTAGTATAAAAGGAGGTATCTTCGTTGTCTTCGTCCTCTTAATTAGGGTCTCCCTTAATATTATCCGGCTATTCGAAAGAGGATTCGTTATAGTAGTTTTAATTATTATTATTATAACCAACGGTATAGGGTTATTCGGTTCGTTTATTATTGGGGACGAAAAGGCGGCCTAAAGGCGCGTCCTAAGCGGAATTAATTATAATAGTTGATTTTCGTTATAATTAGTAGGGGGATATTAGGTTTAATAGATATTAGGTTCGTAATATTGTCGAAGCGACGTTCGGGGTTAAAAGTCGACGAGGCGATTTATTGGGTTCTCGGGTTTAAATTAGGATATTATATACTTTCTTAGACGGATATAGATAAACTTTAGTTAAGTATTATAATATACTAGCTTATATAGTTCCGTATCGCGTAATTGGGTATAAATGAAATAAATAACTAAAGTTAAAGAAGGAAAGAGGGAGAGGTTGAAATTTGGGCTTTAGAGTTATACCCTTATATAGGATGCGCCTAGATTCTACCAACCTCGACCGCCTTCCTTATCTAATTTAATAATATACGTGAATGCAATATGTAGGTCGCGGTACCAATTGAATAAGCGTATATATTAATACCGCCCGTATAGCCAATTAGGGTGCGCGTATCGATGGTACCGGTGGGTCCTGTGGGTATTGCAATGAGACGAATGGGATGTGGTCCATGGCACTGGATCCCAGTCGTCACACTATTTATTCTTTTAGGAAAACCATTTTGCTCTTTAGTATAAGGAGCATTTAATTGGTATATTATTCCTTTATTATTAAAAAGAATTTTAATTCTTTTATTAGAATATTTAGTACTATTATTTGATTGGAATATTTTAATCCTTTTATTGTTTATATTTTCTTCCTTATTTATAAAGGTATTAATAGCTTCGTATACTTCTTCCTTATCTTTTAATAAGGCGATTTCTAAGTATCGAGTAGCTTTATTAATAAAGGTTATAAAATATTTATAATTATTATAAGTTTTTATAGCAAAAGGACTATATAGGTCACTGCTAATCTTATCCAAATAATTATTATTATATTTAATAGTATTATTTTTAATATTCTTGTTCTTCTTATTGGTTATTTTTACTTAATAGCAAATAGGACAGTCTTTAAAAGGACTCCTTTTATATTTATAAGAAGTATTCGTATTTTTAATAATATTAATAATATTATCTTTATTACAATGTCCAAAACAAAAAACGCCGATTTCTGGTCAGGAAGTACTCCAAAACGAAAACCGACAACAGCAATCGACTTAAGAGGGTTATTTACCCCCCTCGCAATATCCTACAACGAACGTAATAATAACGTTAAACTATTGTTACTAATAATAATTAATAAAAGTGTATATAAATTCGAAAATAGTATTTATAACCCCTTCGGAAGTATTTCTAATTATAACGACCCTAATGCCGTATTCGCTATAAAAACTTTAGAAAAAATAAAGGAAAATAATAAAATTATAAAGAAATTTATCGCCTAAGCGAATAAATCTATAGATTATAATACCGTTTCGCCTAAAGATTATCGTTGGATTCGAAAATTATTTCTCGAATTCGTAAAAACTCAGTAAGCCATTTGGCCATTACGACTTAAAATTTTAGGTTACTCTAATATTCGGAACAAGCTTAGTGTTTCGTAACCTTTAATCCTATTAATTCCTACCTAGTAAGCTACAATCCTATTAAAGGACCCGAATCCCTACCCTATTTTTATATTTGCTAACTACGATATTCTATCGTAAAGCACCTTAAAATTAAGATAAAACTATTAGAATTGCGTACACCGGAATGAAAAAAGATTTATAAGATAGAGAAGATTCGCGCAATTCCCCTATATTATTTATTAATTAATATAGTGTAAATTAAAGTTGTAAGTAGTATTATAAATAGGCGACCGATATAAATCGATATAATTAGGCGGATTAGTTAATTAAATTGGTTATAAAGGTTAGGATTACCTTAAAATACCTTAAAATTAAAATAAAATTATAATTATTAAAATTGTATATACCGGAATAAAAAAAGATTAATAGGATAGAGAAGATTCGTACAATTCCTCTATATTATTTACTAATTAATATAGCGCGAATTGAGTTTGTAAATAATATTATAAATAGGCGACCGATATAAATTAATACAATTGGGCGGATTAATTAATTAGGTTAATTATAAAAGTTAGGACTACTTTATATATATTATTACTTCTATAGTTATAAAGGTTAGGATTGCCCTATATATATTATTACTTCTATAGTTATAAGGGTTAGAATTACCTTATATATTACTTCTATTATAAGGGTTAGGACTACCTTATATATATTATTACTTCTCTTAATTATAAAAGTTAGGATTGCCTTATATAATACTTCTATTATAAAGGTTAGGACTACTTTATATATATTACTACTTCTCTTAATTATAAGGGTTAGGATTGCCTTATATATATTATTACTTCTTTGGTTATAAAGGTTAGGATTACCCTATATATATTATTACTTCTATAATTATAAAGGTTAAAATTACTTTATATATTACTTTTATTATAAAGGTTAAGATTGCCTTATATATATTATTACTTCTTTAGTTATAAGGGTTCGGGTTCGTACTCGCTTAAAGGTATATAATATTAGGAATTATTAAAAGTTTATTATTTCGCTATTACCCTACCAACGTTTTATTGCAAATAATATTTAAATAATATTTATATTAATATAATTTAATTAAAATTATATATATTAGAATATAAAAAAATATTATAACGTAGAGTAAATTATTAGGATTCTCCTATAACATTTTCTTAATAATATAATATAGAATAAGGTTATAAGTAATATTATAAATAAATAATTAATATAAATCGATACGACCGGGCGGATTCGTTTATTAAGTTAATTATTAAATACGTAACGTAGACGGCTTCTATCTATCTATTCTTAAAGGTTTAGTAATACTCTTTTCTAATAATATAATAATAATATTAATTACTTTAATAATAATATATTAACCGAATTAACTCCGAATTATAAAGGAAATTAAATTATACCTAACCGTTTAATACCCCGACCTATAAAGAGGGTACGAAATTCGCTCGAATATATTTATTCCTTTAAGAAATAAAAAATACCTAATTCTCCTCTTCCTCCGACCGAGCCTACAGCCGAACTATAACCTTTAATTATTAATATAAAATATAGTAGAGGAAGATTTAGAAAATATCCGCTACTAAAAAATATATAAAATTAATTAACTTTTATAATACGGCTATTATAGTAAATTTTAAACGAAGTAAAGGGTTTAGCCGAAGAGATATTAGGTTCGGCGGAGGTATAAACTCCTTTTAAAAAATAAAATATACCTAACTCTCCTCTTCCTCCGATTAAACCTATAGCCGAATTATAACCTTTAATAATTAGCGTAAAGCGTAGTAGAGGAAGACCTAGAAAATATCTACTATTAAAAAATATATAAAATTAATTAACTTTCGTAATACGGCTATTATAATAGGCTTTAAACGAAGTAAGGGGTCTAGTCGAAAAGATATTAGGTTCGGCGGAAGTATAAATTTAAGAACGAAACGAAATATTTAATTATATAGAAGTTAAATACTATATAATATACAAAATATTTAAACTTGCTAAATACTTAGAATTTTAGCTTTTAAAAGGCGTTAATAATAATATTAACGACGAAGAATAATAAGAGGAAGAAGTTAAATAAGAGTAGGAAGTCGAATAATAGGAGGAGGTCGAATAAGAGAAGGGGGTTAAATAAGAAAAAGGGGTCGAATAAAAGAAGGGGGTCGAATAATAAGAGGAAGTTAAATAATAAGAGGAAGTCGAATAATAGGAAGCGGCCGAATAATAAGAGGAAGTTAAATAATAGGGGGAGGCTAAATAATAAGAAGTAATCGAATAATAGGAGGCGGCCGAATAATAGGAAGTAGTCGAATAATAGGAGGCGGCCGAATAATAGGAAGCGGCTAAATAATAAAGGGAAATTAAATAATAGGGGGAGGCCGAATAATAAAAGGCGGCCGAATAATAAAAGGCGGCCGAATAATAAGAGGCGGCCGAATAATAGGAGGCGGCCGAATAATAAGGGGAAGTCGAATAATAAGGGGAAGTTAAATAATAGGAGGCGGCTAAATAATAGGAGGCGGCCGAATAATAGGAGGCGGCCGAATAATAGGAGGCGGCCGAATAATAAGAGAAAAAAAGTTTATAAAAAGATAAAAATACTTTTAAAATGCCCCCGCCCTTTATCGACTTTTATAACGATTTTAATTCTAATAAATTTAGTAAAGACGAATTTACTCTTATATCCTTTCCTCCTACGCCCAATTTTAATTTTAACGAATTTAACGAAGACGAATTTACTTTTATATCCTTTCCTCTTATATTTAATATTTTTTTACCTTATAAAGGTAATTTATCCGACCTTATCTTCGATTTTAATATTTTACTCCTTAACGCCCAATATAATAATAATATTTAAACCCTCTTTAAAACGTTAGAAGAAGATTATCGAAATAATATTCTTATATTCTAAAACTATTTCCCGGAAGGAGATAATAATAATATATTATATTATACATTCTAAATTAATAGCCTCTAATACGATATATAGAGTAAATTCCTATATACTTTATTAATCAGCGTAATATATAAGACTAAGTATTAGAACTTCCCCTTCGTATAAAGTATAATTGTTATATTAGAAAAGATTTTACTATTAATCTTTTAAACGTTCTTTAATAATAAGAGGGAGGATAGGTTTATTTTCTTCGTCGAATATATTAAAAGCGCGGTTAACGACTTTAAGATCTCTTACCCCTAATTTATTATAATTGACGGCAACCCCTAATTTATTAATACTTTTAATATAATTTTTCCTAATATCTAACGATAACGTTACTTATAGTATTTTAATAATAATATCTTTAATTATATCGAAAAAGATTAGGTACGCGATTTCTTATCTTCGTCTATTTATAAAGTATAAGAATAATATAATAATAAAGATCTMGAAGATTTTAAATCGTTAAAGTAAGAAAATTCTTTAATTATTAGAATTAAATTTATTTCCGGTCCTTTACTAAATTAAATTACTACTATAAGGGTAATATTATTCTTTATATAATAATATATAATCGATTCCTCGGACGTAGCGGAGTTTGAGTACGCTTAATCTATTTTATAATATTAATTTAGTAGGTAGAAGGATATTATTTTATAAATAAGGGAAATATAGTTACCCTATAAAGAAGAGTAGGTAAGCTATTATATTAAAAAGTATTTAAATTAAGGATAAAGAATAATATTGCGAATCGGAGCTATTAGTAATTTTGGATTACTAAATTATTATAGCGGTTTAATTTCGGTATATAAAGCCTATCTTCGATATATTAGGTCCGTTTAATAGTTTTATTAATAGTTATATAAGATAAGGAAATAGTTATTACACACATTATAGAAAATAGGCGGCCCTATATTAGTAATTTCGGATATATAGTATAATAATTTAATTAAGGCTTTAAAGAAGCTAAATACGGAAGTAAAGTATTAAGCGAGGTTATTAATAGTAATTACAAAGTTATTTACATAATAGTAAAGTACGGACTTTATATTATAATTAGAAATAGAAAGAGCAATTACAAAGTTACTTACGGAGGAGTAGGGTATAGACTTTAAATTATAATTATTTGAGAACTAATAAATAAAATAGTTATTTAGGGTATAAAACAATTATTTAAAGAATAGTATTTTTAGAAAAATATAGATAGAAGCTATATATAGGGTATAAGTTTAAATTATATATTTAATAGCCTGTTTTATTTTCGATACGGATTTATTAACTAATTAGTAATTAAAACCCTCCCTATCGACAATCGTTAAAATATACGAGATTTTACTATATTCGAATTAAAAAAAGGTATATTTAGTAAAATATACCCGGCGCCTATTGAGTATAATACTATTAAAAGGTTTAATTAATAGCCTAGCGAATTCAATATAGATAGTAATTTATTACTTTATATTATTAATTAAAATAATATATAGAATAATTTATAGACCTATAACGCTATTAAATATATTCTCTAATAGCCGATTATAAATATTTAAAATTATTTAAATATTATTTTAAACTATTATCCTATTGTAGAATCGGCGTAAATTTTAATATATAGTTTTTCTATAGATATATACAATATAGTCCTTATAGAATTTATAGAGGTCGATAGAAGAAGGAGGCGGTATAGGCCTAAAATTGGGAATTAATTCGATTTTGGGCGATTAATAGCGCTTTTCGTTCTTATATCCCTCTATAATATTAT
This sequence comes from Neurospora sp. CHS-2018a, assembly GCA_009802275.1. Lineage (NCBI taxonomy): Eukaryota > Fungi > Ascomycota > Sordariomycetes > Sordariales > Sordariaceae > Neurospora > Neurospora sp. CHS-2018a. The sequence goes on from RAKG01000095.1 coordinate 111,641, forward strand.
ATATTTTATTAATTTTCTTATAAATAAAGTAGATAAATATATAGTATATATATTCGGTTTACTTTATTAACGAAGAGGCTATATAAACTTTTTATCCGATAACGTTTTTAATTTTAAATTTCGCTACTATAAATTCGTCGTCTTTAAGCGTACTAGTAATAAAAATAACAATTTTTATTTAAATATACAATATATACGCGAATTCTTCCTTTAAAATCTTTACGAACGTATATAATAAAATATCTTTTTTATTATAAGTAATAGTCCTTTAGACTTCCTTACCTAAAAGGCTCTATTAGCGTTAGTTAATATAATTAATAAAGGCTTTAAAGCGGCGCTCGTTATTAACTTCAATTAGCGGATTAAGTATAATAATATATTCCGAATCGAAGGACTAATTCAATTATCCAATAGAATTAAAGATTGAAGGGGGTAATTTAAATATTAAAATTAATAATTATAGTATTTTCGTAGCTTTAGCAATAGCGTCCGCGAATTAGGATATTTATCAAGGTAATTAAATATTAGGATTTTTTTCGCTAATCGAAGTAGAATAATACGAATCGAAGTTAAAAAGAGTTACATTTCTTCCCTATATCGGTCTATCCGGCGAAGAATTTAAAAGGCGTATATAATAATAATACTTAGACGGAAAATAAAATAAAAACGAAATAATAGGCAGGAGTAGAGGGTCTACCGGCTATACCCGTATTTAATTATATAATTTACAGGAGGAGTAAGTACGGGGAAAATTAAGGTAATCGAATTTAATACAATTTAATATATTAAATATCCTTTAAAGATATAGTATATTATAGGGTATTATTTAATGTACTTTTGCGTTTACAACTATTTTTATTTGTATATAATTGTCACGGGGCTACTGGGTGTGCACGGCAGTAGGGGTGGAACAGAGCTTGAGATTGTTGACAAGGAGGAAAAGGTCTGCAGGCCTGAACAGGTCTGCAGAGACACAGCTATATACTGGAATGAACAGGTGGCCTGAACGGCACTGGCCAACCAGAGAGCATGCCTGGGCCTGCAGCCCAGGCACCATATCTCTGGGCGTGCCCAGCCCATTACATTACCCCCCTGCTCCCTCTCCCCGCACGCACAAATGAGCAAAGAAAAATTATCATACAGAATGAAAATCCACAGAGCCAGCAGATGGTTCTGCAGCCATGCCGCAAGTCCTCCGCATTGAACACTCCCAAACCAAACACCCTGAACGATATGATTAAGTAGATAAATGAATAATAACGTAGAGACCAAGCTCCTCTGCGGCTAGCGTAGAGAGCAACCTATCTTGAAGACCGAGCCCCCAGGAACTATAACATCGCAATACCTTACCTGCATGTGTGCGCGGGCGCCAGGGCGAGGGAGCAAGCCTCCCCTGCACGCATTTCCAGATCACCATGTGTAACCCAGCCCATCCATCCATGCAGTTCCTCATCCTGTGATGCCAAAGATTCCATATGAATCAGAGCGCTGCAGACACTTGAAAACCCCCCTATCCAGGCAAGGGTGTCCTGCAGCCTCACCACCTTGTGTGGAATGACAATGAGGCCTCAGTGTAAGTCTTGATGTGGTTGTCAACGGTTCGTGCCTACCAGGAAGGCCACGACACCATCTCTCCTTGCGGTGGCTGCCAACCCATATGGCTGCAGCCCATTACGGCCTAACATCGCCGTGAATAGAGACCATCGCTGTGAATCGGCGCAGATGTGCAGCCAACAGCGCGGCATTTCCAGGCCGTATCTCGTCTCTCCGGGCGGCAACTACTCGTAGTCATCGTATATTTCATTGTCGTCAGAGTCCCCAACCGGTTCAACAGCGGTGGCTTGCAGCCGCACAGCGGCTTTGCCCTTGCCTCTCTTGTTGGATGGACATTCCTTTGCCCAGTGCTGTTGGGAGCCACAGCCTGTGTAGCGGTTTTCCTTCTTCCAGCGTTGTCGTTGTTCAAGGGTGATCCCAGAGCCGGAGCCAGAGGCTCCAGATGGACCACCGCGCCTTCGCATTCGGTAGCGGTCAAGACCCAAAAAAGTAACGGTCAAGTCCCCCCCACTTATTTGCACGTGCAACCGCCCAGCCAGCGCAGGCTAGCCCAACACACCGTGGCGCGCACACCACCAAATCTACGTCGCTCTTTCACGTGAAGTTATTTAGAGTTATTAATCCAGTCAATTATCTATTGCTGAGAGGGTTGATACGGTTCCTACTAGCGTAATTGCTGTCCCTGTTGTTGTACCGGTTGCTGCACAGGCGGCTGCACTTGCTGCCCACCCTGAAATTGATGCCCGCCGTGTAAGTGCTGGCCAGAGTGCACGTGCCCACCCTGACTTTGATACCCGCCATGTGAGTGCTGCCTATACCTAGAGTGCTGCCTATACCCAGAGTGCTGCCCATACCCAGAGTGTTGGAGAGCCCCTATATTAAATCCCTGTGAGTAAGGCACTGGAGGTGGTGCCATGGGAGCTGGGTTAACCCATCCCTCTCCCTGCTGTTGGTTAGAAGGGGGAGGGCCGTCCCAATGCTGAGGTATTAGCTGTTTGACAGTCGCTGGCGGCCCATAACCAAGCTGGCCAGAGCTGGCAGGAGTTGGCACATAGCCGTAAGACGGTTGTTGCCAGACTGGCGGCTGCTACCAGACTTGGGGATAGGGAGATAGGGAGGGAGAGGGATAGTAAAAAGGCGAGGGTGAAGGAGAGGGAGTTGGAGCTCTAAACGGGTGGGGTGGAGGGGGTGCCATAGCGGCTGGAGCTGTCGTTGGCGGCGCTTGTAGTGCTAGTGTCCTCTGGGATGCGATATTCTCTATGAAGCTCCGGCCAAAGGCCTCTAGATCTGCTCGCGTGATGGCCTCTCCTGCTGGTTCTTGAGTTGCCGTTCGTTGAGTGCCTCCTCTACCGCCTTTGCCGCCGCGACTACGAGGTTGTTTCGGTTGCGCTTGGCGCTTCCCTCCCCTCTGGGTATTTTGTTGTGTTGGCCGGCGAGCTTCTTCGTTGTGAGAGGGTATGCGGGCATTATTATACTGGTCGCGGTCGATGGGCGCGGTAGTAGGCTGGGGTGTATGCCTAATCTTAAGACCTCGTGGTTCGTTGACTTCTGGGTTTAAGATTTCGACCGCCGACTTGCCTCGTATGTAATCCTTTATATTTGGATCGGGGAGGGCAACTCGCCTTCGGCGACTAGGTAGGGTAGTAGGGTCCTAGATAGCGAAACCACGTCTTTGCTCATCGTTTAATCTATTACTCCTATTAGCCATCAACTACCAGTGCTTATTAACATTAGTAATATACAGCTACTCTCTCTATTGTAACAATTCCAATATTAGGTGTTTATAGGGCAAGCCATATTACCTTGTAAACTCCTTCCTATAGTTAAAGTAGGGATCTCTCCCTAACTTATTAATTTAGTTATTAAAGGTATAATAGTATTGAAGCTACATCAATTTGAGGGGGTAGGAGCCTACTTTTATAAGGATTTAATTAAATATACTAACCCCTTTATATTTAGTAAGGAAGTTGGTCCTAGCAGCTGCTAAATCGCTAATATATTAATCCTTCTAAATAGCGCATATTAATTTAATACGCTTATATAGCTAATTAAGCGAGGCGAGACGGTTCTTAAGGAAGCGTTTGATAGTTCTATAAGTAGATTCGATACGGCTAATTGCCCTAATACTGTAGTTTCGATATTTCGAGACAGCGTAATTACTAAATTTATTAATCTATAGGAGGTAATATTTGTAAAGGTAAGTTAGAAGTACTGCAAACGGTCAGCGAAAAAGGTACATCATTTATTGTAGAGATAAAGGGGAAATAAGGGGAAGATACACTTACGAATTTAACGTTTAAACTCCTAGGCCAGTAATTACCATGCTCTTTTTAAATAACCTTCGTTTTTAGCGTAAACTACGTTTTTCTATATACTTTGGAAGCCTTTATATGAGTCTAGATAGAATCGACGAGTTGGATTAAACTTTAATATATTACGACAACGCGGTGGAGGTGGAGGGGCGGCGGCATTATCGTTACCATTACTATCTTTATTATTATCCGCTGCTTACGTAAATTCGGTAGCGGCGGCGGCGTCGTTTGCCTCCTCTATATTAACCCCGCCTTCTAAGTCTTCGTCGACGTCGTTATTATTAGCCTTATTATTATCTTGGGTAACGCCGGCGCCTTAATATAATAGCGGGTTAGGACCGCTACTATCTAAACTCCGGGTTATTAGCAGGAGAATTATATAATCGACGTCGGGGGCCGGATTAACAACGGTAGGCTAAACCTACTTAATCTTAATATAGTAATTAACGTTCTTTATTATATACTACATATAGAGCTAATATTTCACGTTTAGGTAAGCGGCAATAGCGGCCTTTTTAAATCCTCTACAAAAATCACTAATAAACACTTTTGGGTTAGCGATATTATAATCTTATTAAAGGTTCTTAAAGTATTAAAGGTACTACGCAAAGTCTTCTTCTATCTCTCTATCTAATAAACCGAAAGCCACGTTGAAATTATACCTAAGGGAATTAATACTAGTAATATTGAGGAGGGGGAGGTTGAAGCGGTTAACTTGTAAAAAAAAAAGGGAGTTAGCATAAATTCCCAAAGCGATTTCTGGGGTATGAGGGATAGATGGATTTATCTATGTAATAATAGAAGAGTATATAAAAGTGTTGGATTTTGCTTATTTTGTACGTGTTATCGACTAATAGTATATGGGGGGCCTTCTTCCATATATCAATACACTATTTGAAGGTCCAGAACAACCGCTTAACCCTCCCTATGCCCTACTCATACTCAACCTCATAGTTGATGCTATGAGCGATTTTATATTACTCTAGAAGGTCGATAAGCATCTTGGTCGTCGTATAAGGACCATACTTTACCTTGCGAATCGCCTTCTAGATATTTAAGACCTCTTATGCCGTAATAATAAATTTATAACTACGCAAGCTCGATACCAGATTATCATCATCAGCGCGGTCAATAGTAGCGGCGAACTCGGTTAGGTTAAGGTCAAAATCGAGGTTTTCAAGGGTACCGCTAAGGTAATGAAATATCTAACGTACTATCATTCTAGCGATACCAGACAATCTCTCAATAGCAGTCTCAATATCCTTCTAATAATCCTTACGCTATTACCGACGAAAGTTGGCATTGGCAACCAGATTAGCAGGACTACAGTACAGCGAATATTAACCATGAGCAATTAAACAAACTACAACTAAAAGTACACTTTTGCCATACCTAAACGCGTGGTTATATTGGGTATTTATCTCCTCGATATACCACTTATTCCCCATCCGCTAATATAACACCGCCTTTACCTAGTATTTACACCCAATCCTCTTAGTGCTACAATTCCTTATCCCTTGGCTTTATTATCTTAATTAGCTACCGCAGTTACATCTATAATCTTACCGCACGATATCGTTATTATTCTTAGCTTTGCTACGCGTCTGGGCGAGTATTATTATTATAAACCCGAGGCGGTTAATATAATAATTGAGGGCATCTTATACTTCAGCTACTATATCGAAGGGCCCAGCAGTAAATAATCTCGCTAGTAGGGGAGTCCGTTGTCTAATAGCAGCGCGGCGTACGTATTAGAGGTCAGACATCGTATAGTCATTTAATTAGGGAGGAGACACTGGGCAATGCCCGACTTATCAGGCAAGTCCGGCTTGCTTCCGAGGCAAGTATTGCTAGTATATATATAATATAAAGTCCGACTCGGAGAATCGGTACTCGGAGACAGTCTTCTTCTCCCAATCATCAATTATATAATTATCCATTAGAACACTTGCATATCTAACTTCGTAAAGTATCCATCATTTTACAAATAGTGCCTAATCAATAGGCCTAACTTATACTATACCATACCCTTTTTTTTTATTTACTTCTCCTTTTACACGGATCGCCGACCCGTAGCAAACGGCCCGGCCCCGTATTTACTAACCAATCAAACCTTCGACATTACAATTTACAAGACTTACAACATACTCGACCTAACGAATCACACCATATAACGAGACTTACGCTACGTATCCGACTTCCTCTACGCGAACCCTACCGTTAAATAGTACCGTATAACATCGGATAACGATAAATAACGTTTCGAAATATTAATCCTAGCCCTACCTCCCATTTCAAATAACCAATTTACAGCAATAATAAATATTCGTACAACGAAATAGTCTCGAAACACTATACTCCCAAATTTTCCTCCGAACTAGTCTCTCAACTACTACATCCCGAAACAACTCTTTAAATCCGTAATTATATACATCCGGAAACACAGGGTCCAAACAGGCGAATAATCGTTAAGAAACGAAGTCTTTAACTAAATCGAAAACTAAAATAATCTATTTCGCAATAAATTAAATATCGAACTTAAATCCGATAAATATCCCGGCCATAGCTCTATTAACCTTTACTAACAACTTTCCCAAACCGAAGCCGACTTCGGTAACTACCCCCCGAAGGGTAATAAGGCTTTCAATACCAATATTTCCGGGCGAAAATCCAATAAGGCCGCCCCCTATTCGGAGCTGAGGCTCTATAAGGCCGCAATACCTAAGCACCGAATATCTAAAGCCCGACCCAAATCGGAGAAGTAGGGATATTCGTCCTCTACCGACCCTAGCCCCGAAATTAAAGCCCGACCCGAATCGGAGAGGTAGGGATATTCGTCCTTTACCAACCCCAACCCCGAAGCTAAAGCCCGGCCCAAGCCGGAGAGGGCTAATTTTAATCAGTCCGCCGGGACCTTTCGTCCTAAAGTACCGCCCGAGCGGGAGAGACTATACACTTTTACTAGCGGCAGGTTCATACTTATAGAAAACATTTAGTTAAGCTTCGAGAATTCGATTCAATTACTACTCAGACCGACGACGGGCATGCCCTATTCGCCCAAATTACTAATTACAACCCTAACGCCCCTAACGTTCTTACCTTTCTAAACGCTTTTAAACGAAGAAAGGTAAAGACGCAAATTAGCCTCAACCTCCGCGTTACGTAGGAATAAAGATATAGTTATACCCGACGCTCCTCTTTTCGCCGAATTAAATTTATACGGCCCCGACGAGGATATTAAAATAACTTTACCGCCCGAGGAGATATAGACCTTTAGAGAAGACTTAGATTCTTTCTATTACGCAATTCCGGGCGCCGAATAACCCGAAATAGAGGAAGTTACGCCTAAAATAAACTTTTCGAACCTACGCTAAAATTAATTATCTTCGGTCCCGAATATTAACTTTACCTATAATAATTCCGATTAAGATGAAGAAGGAAGTCTAGTTAGATATAGCGTATGGCCCGATATAATGGTAAGATTAATTGGTTTATTTGGCTATTAACTTCCTATAGTAGAGTCAACTTTAAATTTAGACGATGGTCCTTCAAATTGTACTTTCTTTCCTACTTTCGGGAACGTAGAGCCCTAATTTCCGATATTATTATAATTTAATAGAAGGGCAAGGGCGCTAAGCCTAACCCCGCTTGAACTAATATTAACGGAAGGAGCGATTCGTTACCTATTAGTCTCCTATAAAATTCGTTTCGCCCCTAGCCCAATAAGATCAAATCCCTTTAAGTCTCTATCTTCCTCCTCCTCCAATTTAACCCAAACTTCAAGGGCCTTAGGTAGATACGGAATTATTACCGAACTTATCGATATAACTATTGCTAATTATTATATAAAGCTTTCTACCCCTTAAATTTTACTGGATATTTTAAATTTACCACCCCGGGACTAGCGGGTTACCGAAGAATTAAGTATTGCCTTAAATTTTACTTCGGATTAGGTATAAAAAACCAAATTAAGACCTTCTATAAATAACCTTCTATAGAGTAGTTTTAAGGGTATATTTACTTTTTGCTATATATAAATTAACTAAGTATTACCAATTAAATTAGGTAGGATTTATATATCTAAAATATCCGGCAATTAGGGTAGTAGCCGTAGAAATTAAGAAGGCGACTAAGGCGATAACTGTAATAATAAGTAGGATAACCGTAATAATGCTAACCCAAATTCGCCTAGTATTAACCTAAACGACGCGGCTTCCTTAGTCCGGCTATTATCGTCGGTTATTATAGTTAGCATTGGGGTTAGTAATTAATAAACCGTTAGACTCCTAATAAATTTAGTTATAGAATTAAGAAGCATCGGAAACGATAACGGTCCTAGCGGAAACCTCTAAGGTTGGAAGAGCTGTAACGTCGGGTATTTCTACCCTAACGCCCTAAATTCAAACTATTAAAGTAGGGATTACTACTAGTATAAGGGTAATACCTATTTTAAATTTATTTTACTCTTCTTAGAGTCCGTTTAAATTAATATTACTACGGAAACCAAACGCGAATACCTACGTCTTAACTTCTACGAATTATTCTATAGAGTAGCTAAATTTTAGTAGATCGCTTAACTTACTAATATCTAACGTATTAATTACCGAACTAATCTTAATAATTAATTTCAAATCCTTATTACGAAGTAGCGCTTAAATAAATTTTAAACCTTAGCTATATTCGATTTAATTCGGTATATATATTAAGACTACTATAATAGTAAACGTTTTAATAATAAAGCCTTATAAATCGTCAAATACTTACGAAAGTTTGGCGAACGTAACGATTATATTATAACCACCCGTATTTGGAACGCTATCTATCCCGGTTTGCGCGAAATTATTTAGGAACTTAGTAAGGAATTAACTTTGGACGATTTCTTCAAATACGCCGAATAAAAAACCTAGATATACTGTACCCGTATTTTTAGCGACCTATTAGGTTATAATAAAACGTTTACGAATAAAATATTTCGCTTTAAATTCGAAAGTAAACCCTTTATATATTTAGAGGCCGCTCCTTATAAAACCCTACTAACCCCGCCCGGTACTAAACTCTTAAAAGTAGTAAATACGGCGGCCGATTCGCCTAGTAATTCTATAATTATTATTACTAATATAGTGAATTAGGGTAAAAGTCCGGACTACTTACCTTATAATTAGCGAACCTTTAATTTACGTACGGCCGGCTACGACGGCCGCTTAGCATTTAGGTCTAATATTTATTATTTTAACCGGAATAGTAAACGACTAAATACATCGTTTAGCGATAAATAGCGCTCTAAAAGCAAAGGACGGGGTTTTAAGCCTAATTCAATACCCTTCGTCCGCAAGAGTTAGCCTTATAAACGGTACTACTACAAATAGATAAAATTCAGCCCCAAGAGAAGTAACGTTTATACAATTATTAATAAAAGGGAGATTGTAATTATAGATACGGTTTTAAATAATAAAATGAAATAGCTTAGGGAATTAGGCTACGAGGAGGTTAATTATTATTCTAGTAAGGGAAAGGATAAAGTCTTTATAGTTTTAAATATAAACGATAACGTTATATATATAACTACTACCGAGAATAATTCGATTGAATCTATTTACTACGTGTTCCCGGGCGACCGTGACTATACTACGTATTGAAAATATAAGCGAACCTTCCCCTCCAGAAACGAAATATTTCGGTATATTAATTTCAACTACTATACCAAACTTAAACCAAAAGGTTGGAAACCCGGCATAGCTTTCCCAATAGCTAACGCAAGTAGCCTCAAAATACCGCTAGTGATCGGCACTACTACCGTGCCAAGCCCGGCAGCCTATATGGTTACCACGTTTATACACCCCGATACCGATACCGGTCCCGTCCTTACAATTACGGCCGAACCCGACCTAGCCTTACTAGAAGGCTATTATTATATATTTCTCCAGACTAATATCTAGCTTACAAAAAAAGGACTTGAGCAATCGATCTACGTCAATACCGGTTATTCGAATATTTTAATCGACGAAAAATAAGTAATTTAGAATAATAATATTACCTATAACGAATCTAAATATAAAAACTTTAATATTATTAGTGGAAATGTAACTCTAACTAAACGTACTACCTTCGATATTTATATAACGGGTACTATAAAAAGTAAGCCTACTACGGCTAAATTCCGTATTATAACCTAGGTTTCCAAAGGCCTAGCGGCGAATTTACTTTTAGGAACTTTGTAAATAGTCCTAAACCGAATAAAAATCGATACCGAATTTAACCTTATACAAATCCTAATTTACGACAACTTAGTAATTAAAATTTTTAGTAGGGCAAAACCTATAAAGCGTAAAGTTATAGCTATATATAATATAGTAATCCTAGTATATATTAAAATGAGGGTACCGGTCGATTACGCTTACGTAATAAGCGTATTAGGCGCAGGAGTGCCAAAGGATTATATATTCGAATCAAGCCATACCTACACTAAAAGCCACGTCCTCAATATATTAATAATTAAATTGGTCTCCGTTTACAACCCTATAGCAAAGCCAATACGGATTTACAAAAACTAATAACTAAGTACCATTAAAGATATTAAATTTAACGGCTATAAATCTATATTTTTCTCCTAAACGTAAGTAATATTAGTAACGGCCAATAAAAACGTCGGTAAAGAATTTAATTATATAGAGGACTTAGAAAAGATTATTCTTACCCTTAATTTCAAATTTAATATAATAGTTCGCGAAATCGCTAGAGAGGCCGTACCAAATAGGCCTCTAATTAAAGATAATACCCTCAATATTATAAAAGACTCTTAAAAAAAAGGCCCAAGCTTAGGAATCGGCAAACTAGATTAAATCCTAGAGATTGAGTCTATTTATAGGGTTAAGATTTACAATATCAACCCCGACTACGCTTAGAAAACCAAGGCCGTCCTAAACAAATTTAATATTTATAATAGGATAAGTACCGTCAAGATTAACGAAGACGAAATGCTCTAAGTCGACTTCGCTAAAGGTTAGTAAAAGGAAAAAGTTACATCCTAACTATACTAACTAGGTTTAAAAGATATAGAAATCTTAAATAAAACTCTGGATAAAATGTACGAAGACGGCAAATTCGAATGGATAAAACGGCCAATACCGTTCGGCTACCCCTATTTCGTAGTCTAGAGAACAATAGATAGGAAACGTAAGGCCAGAATCGTTATTAACTAGAAGCCTATCAACAGAGTAACCATCGGTAACTCTTACCCATTACCGACCCAAAACTCGATTATCGCCCGTATAAGAGGCAAAGCCTATATTAGCGTATTCGACGGGTCTGTATTCTTCTATTAGCTGCCGGTCTACTTATATTACCGAAATAGGATAATATTAATAAGTCCATAGGGACTTAAACGTTCGAACGTCGCCTTTATAGGCTATAAGAATTCGCCCTTATACGTACAACGCTATATAAATAGAAAGTTACATCTATATAGGGCATTCGTAATAGTTTATATTAATAATATAGTCGTTTTTAACGATACCGCCGAAGAATATCTTAAGCATTTCGAATTAATTTTAAAACTCTTTCAAAATATTAACTTTAATATAGCGGCGAAGAAATCTTTCGTCGTATACCTATTAATTCGTCTTCTAAATTATAAGGTAGACGGACTTAGCCTCTTTATTACCGAAGACCGTATAGCAGTATTATAGAATATTAAGATCCCGGAAGACTTCGCTAATTTTAAACGCTACATCAGTATTAGAAATTTCTTAAAAAGATTCGTACTTTAATTCATTTAGAAGATCGCACTGCTTAAGGACCGCAAGACGGCTTTAATCGCTCAAATAAAGAAGGAAGGGCAGATGCCCGAAAATAAAAGCCAGCCAGTTAAATAAAAATTTATTCGGTCCATCGCTTTTACACCAACGGAGGCGGAAAAGGAAACTTTCTAAATCTTATAGGACTAATTCTGTAAGGAGTCTATAATCTTCTACTACTATCCAAATCGGACTACATTTTACAAAATAGACGTATTAAAGGAACTTGGGTTCAGCTTAATTATTTTTTACATTGAAGGAAACGAATAGGACGGCAAATTAATCCTAATTAATAAGATCCAACCGATTATATTTTATAGTAAACGTTTATTAAAGGCGGAAAAGAATTATTAGCCAATAGAGTTCGAAGTCGTATATTTCGTTTAGGCATATCGGACTACGCAGTAAATCATTTAATCTTATATTAAACCGATCGTAATTTTAATAAACTATAAAGTAACGGTAGGTATTGTACACTAAACAACTTTATAAACGCAAGACTTAATTAAATTTAACCCGAAATTTATAATAGCGTTAATTTATTTGTCCTAATTCGACTTCAATATCCGCTATATACTAAGTAAGGTAAATATCGTCCTTAATACGCTATCTAAATTACTTTCTTACGCCCTAAAGCCAAACCTAAACGATAACGAATTTAATAATATTTAAAAGGATTTAATTTATTCGGTTCACGTTAAAATGGATCTTAATACTAAGGAAAGGTTTATAAAAAGCTATAAAGAGGACCAAATCTATAGTAAGACTATAGCTAAGCTCTAAGCCCATATCGACCGCAATAGTAAGTACGACCTACCCTAAAATAGGCATTTTCCCTATTAATTCTATAACGGCTTACTCTACTACTACACCCATAACAGCGTTACTAGGTTCTACGTACTAAATAATTGCTTAAAAGATATATTCCATACCGCATACGATAATAGGCACTATTTCGGCCCTACCCGAATAGCGAAAGAGTTCGAAGGTCTCGCTTTCCCTCGCTTATCTCGAAAATTTCGAATATATATCTCCTATTGCCCGTAGTATAGGAAATTTAAAATAGATTGTAAAGCGATCCCAAGATAGATAAAACCTATTAAGCCGGAACTAATCCTTTACTATACTATTTATATAAATTTTATTACGGGTTTACTAATATAGTTATACTCGTTAATAGTATAGGGAAGAGAGAAATACGACGCCCTAATGACCGTTGTATACGTATTTAATAAGAAGATTCTTCTAATCCCCGGGAAAATAATTTATATAGCTAAAGATTAGGTAGAAAGATTTATTATAATACTTATATTATACGACTGGGGCCTATTCCGAATTGTAATCAATAATAGGGATTCTAAATTCCTCTTTGCTATTTAAAAGGCCGTCTTTACCAAACTTAACGCAAAGTTTGTATATATAACCGCCTAATACTCTTAATCGAACGGAAAAATCGAGAAAAGGAATTAAGAAGTCGAATTCGCTATATAGTATTATACCGCCGAAAATTTCGATATCCTATAGTTAAATATAACGCCCGCTATATAATATAATATAAATAATTCGCTATCGACCCTATTAAATATAATTCCTAACGAATTCGTTTTAAATTTTAAGCCTAATACCGCGCTAGACCTTTTCAAACCTACAGACTATACCGAACCTAATTTAAAGGCCCTAAAGAAAATATATTATTGAAAGGCTACTAAAGCGATCGACTAGGCTATTATAAAATCGAAATTATTATATAATAAGCGCTACCGGCTATTAAATTTCGAAGTCGGGGATAAGGTAATAATTCGATTATATAAGGGATATAACCCCCTAGGGGAACCCTCCCCCAAATTTAGTTAGCAAAGGATCGGACCGTTTATAATTGTAAAGAAAATTGGGGATTTAGTATATAAACTTAATATATTAAATAATTAGAGAATTTATAAAGTAATTTCTATTGCCTATTTGAAGGAGTATCCTAAGGGCGGGGACCCTTTTGAGCGTAAGACCGATATGAAGTCCGGTAAGATTTTCGTCGAGGGAGATAACGAATAATATAGATTGTACGAGGTAGAGAAGTTATTGAAGCGGAAAATTAAATAGATTGGAAGTAAACCGGTTTTATTTTATTGGGTAAAATAGAAAAGATACGGATATAAAGAAAATATTTAGGCTCTACGCGGCGGAGGCAAATTAAGCTTGATAAACTACGCCTAGGATATTATAAGGGAGTACGAATACCGATTTCTAATAAAGAACGAAGAACTACGTAAATTAAGTATAGCGATTACCGAATAACCTAAAAGTAAATTCGTTACCTATATACTAAGGTTAAATATTATCGTTGCCCTACCTATTTAAAAACAGAAGGAGCTAACCTTGGCCGATACTGCCTAAATTAGCTACGATAGGAATAACGTTATATAATAGCCTAAGGTAGCTACGGTAGCCGTATAAAGCCCCCTCGCCTACAAACTTCTACCTACGCTAAAAACTCCAACTTCGCAACCCAAATTATCCGTAACGTAACAACCCATCGCAGATATAACTTCGCAAATTCATTAACCAAGCGCATTTTTCATTATAGGAAGTGGAAGAAACACTAGGGCGGCGCAAGCCAAAAACAGGCAGCAGGCTTCCAAATCGAGCACCAATAAATCCCAGGTCGATATTATAAATAGACTACCTATCATCGATTAAATGGAAAAAAGCTAGCGCGGTTCCTGGCCGTTCAAGGGCGAAGGACGGTATACCTTTACTAATAAGTTGAATAGTAGCTTACGTACTTTCAGCGAGGCAAAAGTTAAAGGTAGTAGTAAATATTTCAACGCCCTTAATATTAATTCGGTTATTAAGGTTAACGAAGTCTTAGCCCGCGTTGCGATACCCGAGCCTCCCGTTAACTTGAGCTAGGCTAAGTTCTACCGCTATTATTCGAAGGTAAAGGCCGCTATTATTTAAGTTGAGAAAACCGATACGGATTTGAGCGAAAATTTAAATAAATTCCCATACAAGCCCGTTATTGCCTATATTCAAGCTACCCAAATCGCGCATTAGATTTTGGGAAATGTCGACTCTTATAAAATGTAGATACAAGGCATAGAGGATTATAATATAATGTATTACCTTTAAAAGCGTCCTAATAGGTTATACCCCTTTATTTAGGGTACTTATATCGCAAAATAGGACCCGGGTATAAATACTATCCAAATAATCGAAGCTAAAAAGGTTAATACCTACGTATTTAATAAATCGGTCTAGATGTAGAATAAGTACTACGTTAAAAATAAGTACATCACGCCCTACAAAGTTATAGCCGCAACCTTCTCTATCGTATTAAACTATATACGCAAAATTACCTAAGATATTGAGCTCGCTAAATTCGAAAAGGAATACGTATCCTTAATCTAGGACCTCGTTAAGATTAACTTCGAGTACCGTATTAAATACCTCTAAGAGCCCTTACCTTTCGAAGTTAAACTTAAGATCGATATTACTATTAAAAAAAGGAAGATAACGAAGTCTACTGGTATAAAGGTTCTAAAGCGCGCTTATTTCGAAGTCATCGAATTATCCTTTAAGAAGTCCGAATTAACTGACTCTATTAGTTCGTCGGGCTCAAATACCGATAGCCACTTGCCTAAAATTACTAAGACTAATACCCGCGAGGCTAAGTAGGCCGTTATATCCAAATTTACCGTTACTCCGATTATTAAACGTACTATATCGGTAATAACCGCTACCGGCTTACCTATTCCCAAGCTTATTTTTATAGCCGCCGAATTTAATATTAAGGTTCTAAAGTAATATTTTATATCCGCTACCGGCTCTATTCGCACGCTTTCTATCGGAAGTACTACGTTAAACCCTAAAATAGGCACGCTTAAAGTAACTTTAAAAAAGAATACCCCTATTAAACTAATTACTGAATTATTTAAGGGCCTTAACGCTATATCTTATACTGGAATGTAGGACTAAACCAAATTCGACGCCGTTAAAACGGACGTTAACTAATTTAAGGTTATAGTCCTAAAATTCGAAGCCTTACTTATAGCTATAGATATTAGAAATAAAGTTTTTAAGTGGGCTATAACCCTTATCGCTTACGACTTTATTTTTACCGCGGACGACGAATAAAAATTCTCGGTTAACTTTATTATTATAAATATAATTAATAAGTTAAACTTTAAGATTATTCCCTTATTCGATTTAAAGACCCGTTGGGCAACTATTAAGATAGTAATTATTAATAACGGCCTCAACCTTTGCGAGGGAGACTACAATTTAGGTTTGGCCTAAGACTTTACTTATAAAAACGGGCATTAATTCGCCACCGTTCCGAGCGGTTTCTTCGCTAGTTGGGAGTAATATTACGGCTATAATAATATATTCGGCTTTAAGAATATAGAGTAATTTAGAAACACCCTTACTAAAGTTACCGCGGCCGTAACGAATTAATTAGTATTTATTTATATTCAAATATAATAATTATTAGTATAAGATGTTAGACTTCGTTATTGCGAGGTTTTAGATATAGATTAGATGGGAGGATACTTATATATAGTTTGGTACGATGAAGTTTAATATAATATATATATAAAGAATAAATAAATCCGTTAAGACGACGGATAAAGTATCGCGGGGGGTAGTTATTAGAGGTTAAATATCGTATAATTATTTAGTTAAGGAGGAGACACTAGGTAATACCCGACTTGTTAGGCAAGTCCGGCTTGCTTCCGAGGTAAGTATTGCTAGTATATATATAGTATAAAATCCGATTCGGAGAGTCGGTATTCGGAGATAGTCTTCTTCTCCTAATTATTAATTATATGATTATCTATCAGAATACTTGTATGTTTGACTTCGTGAGGTATCTATTATCTTATAGTACGCTAGGGGACTACGGCGGTGATTATGAGCGACGGCGAAGGCGGATTGTTAGCGGTCGGGATTCGAGGGGAATCGTGCTCTTAGGAACGCTCTACTAGGGAGTAATTGGTTGCACCGGACTCGAGGGTATTTTGGCTAGCGATTCTACTCAATCCCCGTCAGCGTTGGTTTTTATAGTCGGGTAGGAGTCTAACTTACTTTGGTTGCACGGGGTATACGGTCGCGAGATTTGCTAGCGGGCGGTATAGTAATACAATAAGGTCGATAATATTCTACAAAATAATAATAAAGATAATGAGATAATCGCTTAAAACAATTGCGCAACGGTAGAGTAAGGTCTCGCGATAGCTTTATTCAATTGCGTATAAGACTAACGGTTGCTAATAGAATGTGCGGCGGCGACGAGGTTGGGCAGCGATGTGCATACGGTGGGCGGTTGGCGCGGTTGGCGCGGCTAGGCGGTTGCACGTGCAAATAAGTGGGGGGGACTTAACCGTTACTTTTTTGGGTCTTAACCGCTACCGAATGGCCCGCGCCTTGCAGCCCTGGATGTCCTTGTGGCGCCGATTTGCATGGGATCCCCGGCGTCTACGGAATCCCCCAGATAGTTATTACTATCCAAACGACGAAGATATTCTTGCAGAGCCTCATAGCCCTCTAGAACGTCCGTCTTTTCCTTCAACCGTAGCTTCCATTCCTTATTAAGGTTGCCCATGAGAAAGGTCCACTTTAAACTGTCTGTCCAGTCGTTCTAGGCTCTGTCGAGGACCTCGTTGAAACGGAGGAGGTATGGCTTAATAGCTTCGTTTCGGGCCTGCAGAGTTTCGAGGAGTTCTTAAGCCGCGCGCTTGTCGGCGTTCGCGTCCCCGTAGGACAGGCGGATCTTCTGTAGCAACCGGTCGGGAGAAGTACGGTTTGTAGGCTGTCGGGCGAAGGAAAGAAGCGTCTTCTGGATAGGGGGTGAAAGGCTGGAGAAGAGGTAGTGAAATTGAGCCTCCAGATCACCGATGGCGAGACCGTCTACGTGAAGCTTTGCTTCAACTGTATAGAGCCAAGCTTCTAGATCGTCTTTTTCCCCAGAAAATTTGGCAAGGTGGGGGAGGACTGGCTTTAGTTGATGGGGCGTTGCAGCGGGGGAAACGGCTGTAGCCTAGGATGCCTTGAGTTCAGCCATCTAGTTGACGAGTGACTAAATAGCCACAGCGAATTGCTATTGGCGTTCGCTGGCGCTTTGTGCCCAAGGGATGGAAGCCATTACAAAGAGAAAAGAAGGTTGGGCACGGCAAAGATCGTGCAGAAGGTCTGCTCTTCTATGCAGACAAGCAGGAGGTCTGGAGAGTTAAATAAAGAGGGTCAACAATATATCACGGGGCTACTAGGTGTGCACGGCAGTAGGGGTGGAACAGAGCTTAAGATTGTTGACAAGGAGGAAAAGGTCTGCAGGCCTGAACAGGTCTGCAGAGACACAGCTATATACTAGAATGAACAGGTGGCCTAAACGGCACTAGCCAACCAAAGAGCATGCCTGGGCCTGCAGCCCAGGCACCATATCTCTGGGCGTGCCCAGCCCATTACAATAATTTATATTACGTTTAAATTAAGTCTTATTTAACGTATAACTATTTTATTTATAAATTCCGGTAAAAGTATTTAAGTCCTAATAAATATTGATTTTCCTCTTATTCTATCCCTTCTAGTTCGTAACCATCCCGTCGAATTAATTCTAAATTATAAAGGAAATTAAATTATATCCAACGGTCTAATACTCCGACTTCGAAAAAGGGACCGAAATTCGTTTAAATATATTTAATCCTTTAAAAGATAAAAGATACCCAACTCTCCTCTTCTTCCGACCGAGCCTATAGCCGAACCGTAACTTTTAATTATTAATATAAAATATAGTAGAAGAAGATTTAGAAAATATCCGCTACCGGAGAATATATAAAACTAATTAACTTTCGTAATATAATTATATATATACTACCGCCGGGAGTAAGGACTATTATTAAAGGACCCTAATAGTATTTAAGTAAATAGAATAGTAGTAACTATATAGTAATAACGGTAAGCGGTTCTAATTATAGTAGCGGCTACAATTTTATTTATATCGGCCGGTAGAATAGGAGATAACGTTTAATTAATTCAAATTAAATATTAATAAACCTTTTAGTAAATAATCTTTTATAATATAAATTATTACTATATTAATTATTAACCCCTTCTTCTATAGCTTAGTCCGGAGCCTTCCTCCGTAAGGGTTCGCGGTCTTAATTACTAAAGGCGTTTAATATTAAAATATAACTATTTATACTAATTAAATTATTACTATAAATACCGACGAAAATTAAACGCGATTTATTTTTATTTATAAAAGTAAATTCCGGGTAAAGATCGGTAATAAATTGGAATTTATAATAAATTAATATAAGGCGTTTATAATTGACTTAAGTATAGTATATATAATCGAGAACTTTATTAATATAGATATTACTATATATATTATATATCTTTTAGTAATTAGGTTCTTCCGAACGTATAATTAGAATACCCGTTCTATTTAAGAAATTAATAATATTTGCTATAGCGTACAGTACCCCTACGTTAGGTTTAGGCTAAGGATTATTATTAAATTTCTATTTTTCTATTAATTCTAAGTATATCTACTTTTTAATCTTGTAACTAAATCTAATTACCTTAATATATCTTATTAACTACCTACTATCCTTCGGCTCTTCTATCTTATTACTATTATATATATTTAAGTATTGGAAGTTATAATAATTATAATTTATTTATCTTTCGCGAAGGTTTTTTCTTTTAGTTTATAATATTATTAATTATAGAATATAGAAGTAGGCTAATTAATAATATAGTATAAGAATCTTCTAAATTTAGTATTATAATTGGTAATTAACTATATTTAGCAGATTATAATAAGACTTATAAATATAATTTTATATATATAAATCCTAAACCCCTTTTTCCTAATACTTAAGAGCTTTATTATTTTTTACTACAATATAATATTACTCCTTACCTATTTGGAATAATAAATATATTTTTAATTATTTCTTAATAATTTTCTATCGTTTTTACTTAAACGTTTATAATAGAATAGGCTAAAAAAGGGCGCAATTGTAGTAGACCTCCCGGTCCTCCCCTTTTAATGTTAGAAAGGATAAAAAAAATTAAAGAAAAAAATCGCCGGTCGTTATAAAAATATAAGGATAAGAAAAAGGCTGAAAAATAATAACTATTATAATAAATATTAATATGTCCGATATTTAAATAATATTAATTCCCTACTCTATTAAATTCTTTTAATAATTAAATTAATATTATCGACCTTTCGTTATACTTTATCCCGTATATAGCCGAAAGGTAATAATTATTATAATAAATATTAGTACGTCCGATATTTAAATAATATTAGCCCTCCGCTCTATTAAATTCTTTCGATATTTAGATTAATATTAACGTCGACCCTTCGTTACGCTCTATCCTATATATAAATATTATACCCGAAGTACCGATTATAAATATATTGTACTTTTAAATTATCTTCCCTAAATAATTATATTTTCCGTTATTTAATTTTTAACTAATATATATAATACTACTAATAATAATAGTAAGAATAATAGTCTAATTATTAAACGTCCCGGAAGAATTATTCTTATAACTCCTTAATTTATCTTATATAAATAAAATAAATATATTTATAGATAGTAATAGTAATAAAAAACCCTTAGCGATTAATATTATTAATATAAATTTAAATACGGAGGGGCCCCCTACTAATACTGAAGATTATATTCTATATAATAATAATAATTATTCCGAGAACGAAGATAGTAATTCTAATTATAATAATTATCTCTTTAATATCGGCGACGGTAATAATTCTAATAATAACGTTTATAGCCTAAATATTTTAATTACTGTACGTTTATTAGGGAGTAATTTAGGGGAAAATATTTTAATAAAAATAGAAGAAGTAGAAGAAGATAAGTAATTTTAAGTAGAAGAAAAAAAAAACCTAATATGTAGTAAGAGTATATACTTTTTATAATAGGAGTGGAATAGGAAGTTTCTTTTATTAATAAAATTATATCGATAATTAAATATATAAGAGTGCGAATTAACCCGATAATATTTATAAATAGCCGAATTTCTCTATACCGTTAGAAAAACCCTAATAAAGATTATAAAAATTATAGTACTCCGATAATAGGGATCCTATCGACGAATAATAATAAAATACTATTACTAATATTCCGGGCTATATTAATAATAATAATAATAAGAAGGGTAATATATACCGAAGCCGATATAAAATAAATAATAATAATATTTATAACGACGGCGCCCTTTTATATTAGATGCCGCGTATACTGCTTAAGGTATAAAATCTATTACTACGCCCGCGTACAATAATATAACTGCTACTATTAATTTATATTATAATAGAGTTTACTATAGAATTATAAATATTACTAAATTATATATTCGAATCCTATAAATAAAAATATAGTATTAAATATATATACTTTAAATATAAAGACCCTAGCGTTAGTATCGGCTATTATAATTTATAAAATATTATTAGAATATTATAAGGTAGGCTACTATAGAAGGATAGAAATATTTGCCTTTATTACTACGCCGACGATAATTTATAGTATTTAAAGGCCGAGTAATAGAAAAATTATAACTAACCCGAGGAGGAGCTATAGATTGTAGTTCCTTCGGGCCCCGAATTATTAAAGGTTTTAAAGAACGAATATATTAAATTCTTATAATACCTTAATAAATTTAATTATTAGTAAGCGTTTAAAGGGTTAAAAGAAGGCGGCGTCCTTCCCTAGCTCTATTTCGAATATTTCTATAATATAATTATTACTACTTAAAAGTTATCTATAATTTCCTTTAATATCGATTCGGTTTTAAAATTTATTAAATCTCTTATAATAATTAAAGGCAGTCTTAAATAAATTCCCGACTATAAAATATAATTTAATTTTAAAAGCGACGTCTATATAAATATAAATGTATTATTACCCCTTATAATAAACGCTATTAAAGACCGGGGCTACTAGTAGCCTCGCTTATTATATATAATTTTCTATTATATTTTAATTTAAATTAATAAATAATTATATATTCTTTTCTACATATTCTTCCCCTAAATATATTATTATACCCTATTACTATAGGATAATAATAAAGGCGGTAATATATAGGATAAAAATAGCGATATCTAAATAAATAATAGTAATAACCCTATTACTTTCGAATTTAACGCCGGCCTCCGTAGGCGGTTACAAAGGGGGTAAGTATTAAAGCGTAAGTTTAATAATAACGGCCCGTTATTAGAAAGTATTATTCCGTCGGAGTATTTAATTATTTAATTAAATTATATCTTTATATTAACTATTTATAATTCTATTAAGGATAATAATATTTTAAAGTATTTTATTCTTTCGAAACGGATAGTAGTAGTTACTATATATATATTTAAGGAAGGTAGCCGCCGAAAAATTATTGGTAGCGATAGTATTAATAAAGAAGACGGTGCTAACTTTTCCGCCCCGTATAATAATTATTAAATGTAGATAAATATTTACTATATTTAATTAAAGTTCTTCGGCCTATTATAAAAGGCAATTTAAAAATATATTAATTTTGGTATAATTAGAAACTTAATTAAATATAACGTCTTTCAAAATTAATAGTTAGTCTTTAATATTAAAAATAAGAAGATTATTTTTATATTTAATAATTATAAGGTCGATTATAGCTATCCTTTAGTAATTATAAAGGAAATATTAAGTATTTTCTATAATTATATTGCAAAAATCCAGAAAAAGTTCGAAGACGTATTCGATCCCGCCTATTATAAAGTAAATACGTTTTACTTAAACTTTAATAAATAAATAGCTAATTATAATAAAAACGAAAATATTATATATATTTACCTTTAATATATATATTACTTCGTATTTTATATTACGGCCTAGCGCTAATAAATTGTAAATACTACTATAATCTATATAGTATACGAAATAGTAGGGGGCGGACGCCCTTAATTTGAAAAAGTATTAGGTTTAAACGAAATTCGCTATACGGATGAAGTTTTCAATAAAACTAATAAACGCTTATTACTTATAGTAAAATATTACTTTTAAACGATAATTTCCGGCTATAGGAGTATTACTATAATTATTACCCTTAATAATTATAAACGAGAGGCCGGCTTCGTTTATACTTAATTATATAATATTATTAAAGTGCCGTTCGATACTATTAACTATTATATATTTACTTCACCTACGTACGAAGATCTTACTCTTAATGAATTTTATTTTAACTAATTCTAATATAATAGTAAAATGGTTACTACTAATATTAAAACGTTTAAAAAAGGGTATATACAGATAAAAATAAAGGCAGTTAGTAATTTATATAATATATAACGTATATTATATAATATTCGGGAGGAATATTAGGTTTCCTTAAAATTATTCTACTATATTATAAATATATAAACGATAGCGGAATAGTTAGTTAATAGCGGCGGTAATATTTGTAATAGCCGTACTAATACTAATTATAGTAGTAGTAATAATACCCAGTAAAACGAAGTATTACTATAATTTATTATCCGAACGCCGGATATCGCCGAATTCCTCGCCGCCTAAATTAATTATTATTGCCTTTTATTTAAATATATTTATTAGAATAGGGCAATACGTATTTCGCTTGTAGAAATAATAATTATAATTATAATTTTGCGAAGGCTCTAATATTATTATAATAGCAGAGTTATTTACAAATAATTATTACTCTTTAATAAAATATAGAAATAGCCGGAAGAGGTAGAGGCGGCTATAAGTAGTAATAGGAGAAGTAATTGCTATTATACCGGTTTAAATATATTTAAAATAATAATACATTATAGCTTTAAATAGTAATTATTAAAATTATTCTATTAATAATATTAGTAATTTAAAACCGACGCTTTTAATCGGCTTTTAATTACTAATTTTCTAATCTGCTACAAATACTATAAATATTAGAAGGCTATTCGAAATTCCTTAAGCGTATAAGTACAAATTTTATAATAGGACGAATAGTTTATTAATTATAATATAACTGCCCTATAAAGAATAAACGTAACGTAAGAGGATACGAGCCGGCTAAAGAAGCTACGGAAAATCTAATTATATATTTTAATTTATATTATTATATATTAATTTAATTCCGATATATAGTAGAAATTAGTAGATTAAAATAAAAAATACCCGGAATTTATATTATTTATAGTAGAAAGGAAAGATTTACTACTATTTTACTTTAATAAAATAAAAGAGTTCTTCTATAATAGGACCGTACGCGATTCCGAAGGATTAATACCTCTACTACCGTATTTCATAATTAATAACGCCCGAAAATTCTTAAAGGCTAAAAAATTTATATATTACTTCTTTAATATAAATAATAGTAAAGCCTAGAGGTAGGAGGTAGTTAATTTCTACATTACTATATAATTAAATTATAAAGTAATAAATAAACGGATAAGTAAGGAAGTAAGAGATAAATAATTTTAATTACTAATAGATTCGGTATTAATTATATATTAAATCCTTCCCTTCCTAAACCGATAAATATTTTTTAATTTCGTAAGGGCGGGATTAATAAAGCGGACTATATAAATAGTAATTCGATTTTATCCTAAGAATACGAAATAAGGAGCCCTATAGCTAGAAAAATATATTTTCACTTATAAGTCTACCGATAATTTAGGGCCTATAAAAGTATAAATTTAATAAATATTTATAACGAAGATTTACAATTTAATCGGAAAGGGTTTAAAGTATTAAATCTTCTTATATTAATTAAATAGAGAGGTATTCGGGTTAAAAAAGGAGGACCGGGCCGTAAAGAATTAATTATTAAAAATAAATATTATACATTTAGTATTAGGTAATAGAAATTAAATTATACTAATAATAAAAGAAGGGTTACTACTACAATTAATATATATTAGCAAAATCTACGTACAAAATAACTTTAAAATACGAATATTTATATTTCGGTAAATTATAAATAAATTTACCTCTATTAAGAAAGGATATAAATAATAATAAAAGGTATTATTAAACGGAATTCTATAATTAAAATAAATATTTAAATTCAATCCCCGGATATTAATAGTTATTCTCCTCTACCGGTTTATTAATAAAAGCTAACCCTAATTTATTTACCCGAATTTAGACTTCTACGGGCTTATTAATAGAAATATTCGTTAAAATATCTATTTAAGTTTAGAAATTATTAAATAATTTTATATTAACGGCTATCGCCGCGTACTAATTATATTCTATATAATTCTAATAGGAAATTATTACCCTCTTTATACTCTTCTACGGACTTATTAATAGAAGCGGAAACGAAAGTATCTATATCTATTTGGATAATATTAATTAACCTCCTAACAACAGATAATTCAACCTTTAAACAATCTAAATAAGTATCGAGGGAATCGAAGTATTTAATCCTTATATTATAAATAATTAATAATTTATTATATATATTCACTTCGAAATAATATAAATAAATATCGAAGGAATCGAAGCGTTTAGTCTTTACGTTGCGAGTAATTAATAATTTATTATATATATTCGCCTCTAAATAATATAAATGAATATTAAAGGTATTAAAACATTTATTAATTAAATTACAAAGTATTTCTTTAATTATAGTAAATTTAAAAATAATAAGGGTCATAAGGGCCGGATTATCGACCGCTTCTATAATATCCGATATTAAAGGAGGTATAGAGTCTATTAAAATAAGGCGTATATATTTGAGGGGTTTGCACTAGCTTTCCTTAATTAGTATATTAGACCGCTAATTTATAATAATATAGGGGGTTATTTAAATAGGAAGGTCGTAGTCGTAATAGTAATTCGAATAAATAATTTATAGCGCCCCGGCGGCCTTAATTATTATAATCTAACGGACTATTACCGCCGCCTCATCGACGTTATTAACGTTAAATAATTTTTAATCCGTTAAACGGACTTATATTTCTATAGTAAAGGGTTTTATATTAATTAATAAATTATAAATATAATAATGGATTATTCTATTATAAAAATTATAGGGTTTATTATAAGCGTTTAATAGAAAAAAGAAAAGATATTAAATAAATACGCAAAAAATATAATAATAAAAATAATAGTTTATAATTAATAAAATAAATATAAGCGCCGACTTAACGCCGGAATTTATATTCGTTCTCTATAGTACGCTCTCCCCTAATATAAGCGTTATATATAATAATTAGGGTATAAATTACGTAAGGAAGTAAACGGACGCTATTAAAATAGAAAATTTGTTAGCGAATAAATAGTTAGGAAAAGGCTTAAATTATTTATAATTCTTTATTATTAGGAATAATATTAATAGCGTAGTAGCGCGCGTAAATTATACGTATATTAGGAATTAGGGCGGTTATTATAAAGTAGGGAGCGGAAACTTATTAATAGTAATAAGAAGGGGAAGAGAAAGGGGGTAATAGTTTAATAAAAAGGGATTTAGAAACGGATATTAAGTATTTTAAAAATTAAAGAGGCTTATTGCCTCTATTATATAATTAACTAGGCGGAATAGCCTAGCGTACTAGTCGTAGTCGCTAGGATGAATATAGGGTTATTAAAATTAATATAATAAATACCCTTTAAAATCTAGCAAGCTTATAAGGTATTTAATATATAATCATTTTATATTAGTCGTATTAATCGTTATTTAAGTACGGGGTATACAAGATACTCCTATTTACATATAGAAAAATAGATAATACCTTCTAAAATTTAACGGGCTTATAGGGTATTTAATATATATTTATCTTATATTAATTATATTAATTATTATTTAAGCGTAGGGTACGTAGGATATCCCTATCTACGTATTTCTATTAAAATAAAATTAACTCCTTATAAATAATTAACTTTATTCTAACTTGGAAATCTCTTCGAACTTTATTAATTTTAAGAAGTTTAACTAGTATTCTATTTGCTACTAGATTAGCGCCGGCGGCTACCTTTATAAATTCCCGCCAATCCTCTATAATATTAAAACAGCTTTTTAAATAGTAGTCGCCGATATTTATATTTAAGAAGTAAAATTTACTATAAAAGTAATTACGGCCTAGATTATACGTACCCGAATTACCCTTATAAATTTACACTATATTATTTATATTATATTCCGCTATATTTATATTTACTAATATAATAATACTACTATCTACCCGCCTATACCTTAGAATATATTAGGATTTTAATTACTATAATATTACTTAAATAGAGCACTACTATTTCTATATTCCGGCGGGCGGGCGTTAACCCTAAAACTACTCCCTAAATTCCTATTATTTAATAGAAATAAATAAATTTTATTCTTATTAAAATAAAAAGACTTTATAATATTAAATAGATTTTACTCCGATAAGAATTATATTATTTTATTCTAATACGAGTAAAAAGACTTTGATATATTATTTCAATTTGTAAGGAAACGTAATTCCGAATAACGTTCGTCTTATTTCTTTACTCTAACCGGAGGAAAATTTAGCAATTTATAGGGTAAGTACCGAATAAACTATTTCTATAGATAATTATATTCTTTCGCTTACTATATCCTTCTTTATTTAATAATTATATAAGATTACCCGCGATTATTATATAATATTCAAGAATTTAGGTATAGTAATTAGGAATTTGCGATAGTAAATTAAATATATTATAAAGATTATATATATTATATAGCGTTAAAGCCCTAGAATTTTAATCCTTTTAAGGGTAAGGAAATTAATAACTATATTATATTTCGCCTTCCCTTTTACTTCCTTTATTATATTTTAGAATACATAATTTATTATTTATATAATTTAACTCTTTTATTAATTTATTTAACTCTTTTATTAATCTCTCCTTTTAAATTTAAAAATATTCGATATCGGATATATTAACCGTTTTAATTATTATATAGTAATATATTAAACAATTATCGGCGAAAGGGGCGAGAGGCTTTTATATACCGGATAAAAAGATTACCTTTTTACATTTAGGTTCGGGTTCTTCTAAATTTACTATAATTAGAGTAATATTTATAAGTAATTAATTAATAATTTATCGATAGAATAAAGATTATTTTACTAATTTATTTGTAAATTCCTCCGCTAGTACTTCTAATAGAAGATTTATAAACTATTTCCCTTAAACCTATACTAAGTATTTTAATATAAACCGCTTCGGAAACTTTAAAACTATTATATTATTATTTACGCGAAAAGTAATTAAATAGCTTAAATATTTATTATTATTATATAATTCCGAGAAGGTATTTATATAAATAAGGTAATTACCAATTTCCTTCGTAAAATATTCGATTATTTACGTATAATTCGGGTAATCGAAATTAATAACGTATTTTATTATATCTATTAACTAGACGAGATTAAATAGGAAATTAAAACAATCTTTATTAGTACCGGTTATTTAAGCCTTTCTATTTAATAGCCCGAAGTATAAAATATTTTCTTACTAGTTTCGCCTACTTCGGCGGAAGTTGAAGTAAAGTATAGTATCCTTACTTAAATTTATAATATATAGTTATAAGATTATATTGCAAAAAAAATACGCTTATAGAATATAATATATATTAGACCGAGGGAAAGTAGTAAGTTTGAATTATAAAACGTAGAATTAACGGGGTTTACCGTTAAATTTATTAGAATTAATATAGAGGATATTAAAGCGTTACTTCCTATATAATACCTTCTTATATTTAATAGTTCTTATAATACGTATAATCGTTTTTAATTATTTAATATTATATATATAGCGTTTACGGATTATAGGGGGTATATTCTAAATAGGAATTAATATAAACGTTATAAGTTATATACGTAGTAATTTGAACGGGAATATCTAAGAGTTATAGCGGACTTCTTCCTATAGTTTTTCTTTAGGCTTCTAATTAGGAATACTATACGGCGGCTCAATTTTATCCTATAAATATTTATTAGTTATATATAATCTAATTTAAGAATTTATATATTTTAATATATATAATCCTATTCGCTATTATATTTATAATTATCGTTAAGGGTAGGAGAACCGGTAAGGGAAGCGGTATAGGTCCCGGGGGTATTTTCGTCGCTATTATTATATATACCCGTATTAAATATATTAATTAATAATATTAATATTCTATTAGCGCCGATTAAGGTTTATTAAAGAGGATATATAATTAGGGTATAATCGCCGGCTAAGTTAATTAAATTAAGTAAATAGGAAAAAGCCGGAGTATAAGCGCCGGTTAAAGTTTATTAAAGAAGAGTTATAATTATACTATAGGCGTCGGCTATATTAATTAAATTAAGTAAATAAGAGAAGATTAAATCGTCGGCGACGGTTAAAATATATTAAAGTTCGGGGGTCGGTTTAGAAATTATATTATTAAATTACTATAATCTAAAAAATTATATCTTTTATTAAAGGGCGCGTAAAACCGATAATAATTCTATACCGAAGGTTTAAATCGAATTAGCGACGAAAGATATAACTTTAAACATCGGTATAAATTAAACGGAAAAATACTATTTATTTAAATAGGAGGTAAGGAAATTTCCCTACCGAAGGTCTAATTGAATCGACGACGAAAAATATAACTTTAAACCTTAGTATAAATTAAATAGGAGAATACTATTCGCTTAAATAAGAAGTAAAAAAATATATATCGAAGTATTTACTATCGCCTTCTATAAGTAGTAAAATAGATTTAACATCCTAATAAACGAATAATATAAATTAAAAGAAATAAAAACGATATAAATAGTAAATATAAAGTAATTTAATTATAGAGTAAAATATAAACGGCTTTTAAATATATAATATAGAAAATAATTAAAGGAATAGGTATTACCCTACTTCGTACTAATATACTCCTAATATAGGCGTTATATCACTTATTTTTATATTTAAATCTATATCCGTCTAATCGTAAGACGAGCTAATTAAATCCTTATCTTTAATAGGGTAGGTTTAAATAGGGAACATTATAGTATCGGATACATATAATAATATTATATATAATAGGGTTATTGAAGACAAAGGCGGCAGACGGTAATATATAATAAATAGGTAGATTTTATTACCTATTTAATATATAATAAAGTATTTATAACTTTAAAAAAAAATATCTGATAATTATTTTAAAATATAAAGTATTAAACGTATTAAATTAACTAATAAATATTATATCCAAACGAATAAAATTTGTATTTGCGTTTAACTTAATTACGTATTTTTTTAATAGATTACCAATTATTAAACCTTAATAATTTACTATATATAATATTTATCCATTTAATAGTATAATATTTATTATACCTAATAAGTCTACGTATAATACTAAAAGTTATTAAATATTTCGTCGGTCTTAACCTATATAATTAATATACTAAAATTTATTTTTATATTTACTAAATAAGGAAGTACTAATAATATCCTAGCCCGAATCTATTGTCCTTAGTTTTAATAAACCTTTCCGACGGCTACCTATTAATTATAATATATATATAATTTTATTAAATAAGATACGGTAATAATATTAATTTATTCGGCTAATAATTAATAATTATAAATATAAATTAATTCCTAACTAAAGTAAATTATATAATTAAGCGAATAAATAGCGCAACTATTATAGTAGGTCCGGTAGCGCGCTAAGGAGTAAATAATAGTTAGGCCGGCTCGATATTAAAAAATATAAGAGTAAAAAAGTAAAAGCGATTTAAATTTCGATTTTGAAAAAGTTATCTTACCTATCGGATCCTTAAAATAATTAAAATATTACTATAACTTTCTATATAGCACTATTACAACGTTATATATATAATTACAGGCTTCGTTAATATAAGTAAACGAGTTTGTCTAATATTAAAATAAATCTGGATTTGGATTTTATAAAAAATTGGTACTTACCCGTCGGAATCTATATAGTAATTAGAATATCCCTATATTCGTCGTATTAAAGTTACTAGTACTTTAATAAATATTTACACTTAAATCCCCTCTTCGTTAGGTTCGAATATCATAAGACGGGGATTATTATTACTTATTTCGAAATATTAGAAAGTATTATAAAATTAACGATACTAAACTCTATAATCTACTTTTATATATATTACCAAATTTCCTCGGATCCTAAAAACGTATACCCTAAATTAATATAATATATATATATTAACTTTACAGCGCCCGCGGGTAAATCCTATTCGGTATATACAAATAGTTTAATCGTTTAAATTTAACTGTAGGTTATTATATACCGCTACCGAATACCCGCGTCCGTTAATTTATATTACCTACAGGTAAAACCTATTCGGTATATAAAAACGGATTTTAGCGTATTAATTATATAAATCCAATTTAATAGGATCTTTACCAATTTTATATTTTATAATTTATATACAGACGTAGTAAATACTACGTTAATAATTAATATAAATATTTATATAGTAGAATATTAAACGGCGATATCGATACTCCGAAATTATTATAAGTATTATTATATAATATATATTATAAAGTTTATATACGAACGGATCGATATTAAACTATATTCTTTACTTACTACCGCTCTAACAATTATTTTATATTATATAATATAGTTCAAAACAACTCTTCTATATCGGATATAATTCCCCCTTCCGGACTATTACTATTATAATTATTAAAATTAATCCTATTTATCTATACTATAATAAAAAGCGACCTAATTTCACCCTTTTTATTTTTCTACTCTCTTTAATATATAATACCGCCCTACTTAAAAAGCGAGTCGACCGGGGTCTTAAGCGAGACTAAATAGTCGTTTTATTCCTAATTCTTCTAAAGATTATAAACAAATACATTAAATATTAAACTTAATTCTCTATATATCCTTTCGGCTAGGCCCTACTATTTAAACGGCGAATAGGCTTATATTATAAATAAATTAAAATTTTATAACCGAAAAGTTTTAACTAACGAAATTACTTTTTACGCTACCCTCTAATATTATTACACTTTATCCTTACGAATACCCCAATTCTTCTAAGGATTATAAATAAATATATTAAATATTAGGCTTAACTCTCTATATATCTTTTCAACTAAACTTTATTACTTAAATAATAAATAAACTTTAAATTATAAATAAGTCCGGCAAAACCGAGTAGCTCTATATTAATTAAATATTATAAGTAGTATAAATCCTTTTAAAAGAAATTATTTAAAATATATTAATAAAATTAATAATAAATATATATAAGTAGACCGTTATAAAGTAAAGTATTCCTAAACCATACGTACGCTATTAGGCTTTATTAATTCGTATAGGATTTAATTAATTTAAACGAATAACTAATATATATTTTAATTACTTTAGGCTAAATAATACAAGCCTTTACTACCTTATACGAATAACCAACGTACAATTTAATTAATAATATTTATAATAGTAATAATACTAATAATAATAATAGTAATAGCAACGGCGATAGTAAGGACGGTAATAATAGTAATAGTAGCGATAATAATTAGAAAAATAGCGAAAGTAATAGCGTAAAATCGGGACTACTATAGAAGAAACTCCGCTTTATAAAGGAGGGGTTTAATATTTTATAGAAGAGAAGGCTTAAGAAAACTAAATAGATTAAATTCGCTAAAGAATTAAAGGCTATATTTAATCGGTATACGTAGATTATTAATAATTTATATTTACGGCCGGATATTATAAAGAGATTTAATCCCCCTAATTAAAAGTATTATATTAATACAAACGTTAATAGAAACTATATATTCCGTTATTAAACTTTAAAGATCTCCCTTTTATAGTTATAAAAATTAGCAGTTATAACCCCGCTTTCGTAAGCGTTATATTCCGCCTTAAATATATCTAATTACTTTATAAAAATTATATATCCTAACCCCGTTAACTATATTTTTAATAATATATTAATAGTCCGTTTATATTTACCGTTTTAAAAGGTTCTAACCCTTTAATTTAAGCGGCTATTCTTATTATTCTACCCTTCAATAAGCCATTTGGCCATTACGACTTGGATTTTGGATATTCGGAACAGGCTTAGTATTTCGTAACATTTAATCCCATTGGTTCCTACCCGGTAAACTACAATCCTATTAGTTCCTACCCAATAAGCTACAATCCTATTGGAGGACCCGAATTCCTACCCCACTTTCACACTCACTAACTACGATATTCTATCGTAAAGTACCTTAAAATTGAAATAAAACTATTAAAATTATATATACTAAAATAAAAAAAGATCTAAAGGATAGAGAAGATTCGCGCAATTCCCCTATATTATTTACTAATTAATATAGCGTAAATTAAAGTTGCAAATAATATTACAAATAGGCGACCGATGTAAATCGATACGACCGGGCGGATAATAACTAACTAAATTAATTATAAAGGTTAAGACTACTTTAAAGTACTTTAAAATTAAAATAAAACTATAATTATTAAAATTGCGTATACCGGAATAAAAAAAGATTAATAGAATAGAGAAGATTCGTACAATTCCTCTATATTATTTACTAATTAATATAACGCAAATAATTGAATTTGTAAGTAGTATTATAAATAAACGACTAATATAAATCGATATAACCGGGCGGATTAACTAATTAAGCTGCCGGTAATTATAAAGGTTAGGACTACTCTATATATATTATTACTTCTATAATTATAAGGGTTAGGACTACCTTATATATATTATTACTTCTATAATTATAAAGGTTAGGACTACTTTATATATATTATTACTTCTATAATTATAAGGGTTAGGACTACCCTATATATATTATTTATAATTATAAAAGTTAGGACTACTCTATATATATTATTACTTCTATAATTGTAAGGGTTAGGATTACCCTATATATATTATTTATATAATTGTAAGGGTTAGGACTGCTTTATATATATTATTACTTCTAATTATAAAGGTTAGGACTACCCTATATATATTATTACTTTTATAGTTATAAGGGTTAGGACTACCTTATATATATTATTACTTTTATAATTATAAAGGTTAGGACTATTTTATATATATTATTACTTCTCTAATTATAAGGGYTCGGGTTCGTATTCGCCTAAAGGTATATAATATTAAAAATTACTAGAAATTTACTACCTCGCTATTACCCTACCAACGTTCTATTATAAATAATATTTAAATAATATTTATATTAATATAGCTCAATTAGAATTGCGTATATTAGAATACAAAAAAATACTATAATATAGAATAAATTATTAAGATTCTCCTATAACGTTTTTTTAATAATATAATATAAAATAAGGTTATAAATAGTATTATAAATAAGCGACTAATATAAATCGATACAATTAGGCCGGATTCGTTTATTAGGCTAATTATTAAATACATAATGTAGATAACTTCTATTTATTTATTCCTAAAAATTATTTAATAATACTCCTTTCTAATAATATAATAACAATATTAACTATTTTAATAATAATATACTAGCCGAACCAACCCCGAATTATAAAAGAAATTAAATTATACTTAACTATTTAATACCCCGACTTCGAAAGAAGGATTAAAATTTATTCGAATATATTTAATCTTTTAAGAGATAAAAAATACCCGACTCTCCTCTTCCTCCGACCGAACCTACGGCCGAATTATAACCTTTAATTACTAATATAAAACGTAGTAGAAAAAGACTTAGAAAATATCCGCCGCCGTAAAATATATAAGACTAATTAGCTTTCGTAATACGGTTATTATAATAAACTTTAAATAAAGTAAAGGGTTTAGCCGAAGAGATATTAAGTTCGGTAAAAATATAAATTCCCTCTAAAAAATAAAATATACCCGATTCTCTTCTTCTTCCGACCGAACCTATAACCGAACTATAACTTTTAATAATTAATATAAAATATAATAAAAGAAGATTTAGAAAATGTCCGCTACTATAAAATATATAAAATTAATTAACTTTTATAATACGGTTATTATAATAAATTTTGGACGAAGTAAAGGGTTTAACCGAAAAAATATTAAGTTCGGCGGAAATATAAATTTAAAAACGAAATAAAATATTTAATTATATAAAAATTAAATACTATATAATATACGAAATATTAGAACCTGCCGAATATTTAAAATTTTAATTTTTAAAAAGCGTCGATAACGATATTAATAACGAAGAATAATAAGAGGAAAAAATCGGATAAGAGTAGAAAGTCGAATAATAAGAGGAGGTCGAATAAAAAAAAAGGGTTAAATAATAGGAAGAGGTCGAATAATAGGAAGAAGTCGAATAATAAAAAGCGGCCGAATAATAGAGGGAAGTCGAATAATAAAGGGAAATCGAATAAGAGAAGAAGGTTGAATAATAAGAGGAGGTTAAATAATAAGAGGTAGCCGAATAATAAAAGGTAGCCGAATAATAAGAAGCGGCCGAATAATAGGAGGAAATCGAATAATAGGAGGCGGTCGAATAATAGGAGGCAGTTAAATAATAAGGGAAAGAAAACCTATAAAAAGATAAAAATACTTTTAAAATACCCCTACCCTTTATCGACCTTTATAATAATTCTAATTTTAATAAATTTAACGAAGACGAATTTACTTCTACGTCCCTTCCTCCTATACCCGATTCTAATTCTAATAAATTTAATAAAAATAAATTTATTCCTATATTCTTTCCTCCCGCACTCAATACTTTCTTGCCTTATAAGGGTAATTTATCCGATTTTATTATTAATTTTAATATTTTATTCCCCGACGCCTAATATAATAATAATACTTAAACCCTCCTTAAAACGTTAGAAGAAAATTATTGAAATAATATTCTTATATTTTAAAACTACCTTTTAGAAAAAGATAATAGTAATATACCTATATTATATTATATATTCTGGATTAGTAGCCTCTAATATAATATATAGAGTAAATTCCTATATATTCTATTAATTAGTGTAATATATAAAATTAATTATTAGAATTTCTTCTTCGTATAGGGTATAATTGTTATATTAGAAAAGACCTTACTACTAATCTTTTAGGCGCTCTTTAATAATAAGAGGGAGGATAGGTTTACCTTCTTCGCCGAACGTATTAAAAATACGGCTTACGATTTCAAAATCCCTTACCCTTAATTTATTATAATTAATAGCGACCCCCAATTTATTAATACTTTTAATATAACCTTTCCTTATATTTAATAATAACGCTACTTATAGTATTTTAATAGTAATATCCTTAACTATATTAAAAAAGATTAGGTATAGGATTTTTTATCTTCGTTTAATTATAAAGTATAAGAATAATATAATAATAAAGATTTTAAAGATTTTAAATCGTTAAAGCGAAAAAACTCCCTAATTACTAGAATTAAATTCGTTCTTAGTCACTTACTAAATTAAATTATTATTACGAAAGTAATATTATTCTTTATATAGTAGTATATAATCGATTCCTCGGACGTAGCAGAATTTGAGCGCGCCTAATCTATTCTATAATATTAATTTGGTAGGTAAGAGAATATTATTTTATAAATAAGGGAGACGTAGTTACCCTATAAAGAAGAGTAGGTAAATTATTATACTAAGAAGTATTTAAATTAAGGATAGAGAATAACGTTGCGAATTGGAATTATTAGTAGCTTTAAATTATTAAGTTATTATAGTAGTTTAATTTTAATATATAAAGCCTATCTTCGATATATTAAGTCCGCTTAACAATTTTATTAATAGCCGTACGAAACGAAGAAATAATTATTACGCGCGTTATAGAAGATAGGCGGCCCGATAGTTTCGGATACGTAATATAATAATTTAATTAAAGCTTTAAAGAAGCCGAATATAAAAGTAAAGTATTAAACGAAGTTATTAATAGTAATTACGAAATTATTTATATAATAGTAAAGTATAGATTTTATATTATAGTTAGAAATAGGGAAAGTAGTTATAAAGTTACTTATAAAGGAATAGGGTATAGATTTTGGGTTATAATTATTTAAAAACTAATAAGTAAAATAGTTATTTAAAGTATAAGATAATTATTCAAAAAATAATATTTTTAGAAAAATATAGATAGAAACTATRTATAGGGCATAAATCTAAATTACGTACTTAATAACCCGTTTTATCTTCGATATAGATTTATTAATTAATTAATAATTAAAACCTTCCCTATCGATAATCGTTAAAATATACGAGATTTTATTGTACTCGAACTAATAAAAAGTATATTTAGTAAAATATACCCGGCGCCCATCGGGTATAATATTATTAAAAGGCTTAATTAGTAACTTAGCGAATTTAATACAAATAGTAATCTATTACTTTATATTATTAATTAGAATAGTACGTAGAATAATTTATAGATTTATAACGCCGTTAAATATATTTTCTAATAGCCGATTATAAATATTTAAAACTATTTAAATATTATTCTAAACTATTATCCTATTATAGAACCGGCGTAAATCCTAATATATAATTTTTCTATAAATATATACGATATAGTCTTTGTAGAATTTATAGAGGTCGATAGAAGAAAGAGGCGGCGTAGGCTTAAAATTAAGAACCGATTTAATTTTAGGCGACTAATAACGCTTCTTATTCTTATATTTTTTTATAATATTATATATTTTACTAATCCTCCTATAAGTAAAATAAATAAATATATAGTATATATATTTAATTTACTTTATTAATAAAGAGGCTATATAAGCTTTTTATYTAATAACGTYTTTAATTTTAAAYTTCGTTACTATRGGTTCGTCGTYTTTAAGCGTACCGGYAAYGAAAATAATAATTTCTATTTAAATATATAATATATATATAAATTCCTCCTCTAAAATCTTTACAAATATATATAATAAAATATCTTCCTTATTATAAATAATAATCCCTTAGATTTCCTCGCCCAAAAGGCTCTATTAGTATTGGTTAATATAATTAATAAAAGTTCTAAAGTAGCGCTCGTTATTAATTTCGATTA
Organism: Neurospora sp. CHS-2018a; assembly: GCA_009802275.1. Lineage (NCBI taxonomy): Eukaryota > Fungi > Ascomycota > Sordariomycetes > Sordariales > Sordariaceae > Neurospora > Neurospora sp. CHS-2018a. The sequence continues at coordinate 149,311 of RAKG01000095.1, forward strand.
GCGGATTAAATATAATAATATATTTTAAATCGAAGGATCGATTCGATTATCCGATAGAATCGGAGACCGAGGGGGGTAATTCGGACGTTAAAATTAACTATTATAGTATTTTCACAACTTTAGTAATAGCGTCCGCGAATTAGGATATTTATTAAAGTAATTAAATATTAGAATCTTCTTCGTTAATTAAAATAAAATAACGCGAATTGAAATTAGAGAGAATTATATTTCCCCCCTATATCGGTTTATCTAGCGAAGAATCTAAGAGCGGTTATACCTATATTTAATTATATAGCCTACGGGAAGGGTAAATATAGGAGAAGTTAAGGCAATCGAATTTAATATAACTTAATATATTAAATATCCTTTAAAAATATAATATATTATAAAGTATTATTTAACGTATTTCCGCGTTTACAACTATTCCTACCTATATATAATCTACGTTACATTTAAATTAAATTATATTTAACGGTCTAATATTTTAACTTCGAAAGAAGGATTGAAATTCGCTTAAATATATTTAATCTTTTAAGAGATAAAAAATACCCGACTTTCTTCTTCTTCCGATTAAGCCTATTTATATATAATTTATATTACGTTTAAATTAAACTATATCTAATAATTTAATATTCCGATTTCGAAAGAGGGATTAAAATTTATTCGAATATATTCAATCTTCTAAGAGACAAAAAATACTTGATTCTCCTCTTCCTCCGACTAAGCCTACTTATATATAATTTACGTTATACCTAAATTAAATTATATTTAATAATTTAATATTCTAACTTCGAAAAAGGGATTAAAATTCGCTCGAATATATTTAATCCTCTAAGAGATAAAAAATACCCGATTCTCCTCTTCCTCCGATTGAGTTTATAGCCGAATTATAACCTTTAATAATTAGCGTAAAGCGTAGTAAAAAGTATAATAGAGGAAGACCTAAAAAATATCTACTGCTAGAGATTACGTAAAATTAGCTAGCTTTTATAATATAGTTATATATATACTACCGCCGGGAATAAAAACTATTACTAAAGAACTTTAATAATATTTAAATAAATAGAATAATAGTAACTTTATAATAATAATAGTAAACGGCTCTAATTATAGCGGCGGTTATAATTTTATTTATATCGGCCGGCGAAATCTAATCGATAAATATATATAATTTAAAAAAGTAAGAGATAGCGCTTAATTAATTCAAATTAAATACTATTAAACCCTTTAATAAATAATCTTCTATAATATAAATTATTACCGTATTAATTACTAACCCCTTCCTCTATAGCTTAATTTAAAACCTTCCTCTTATAAAGGTTCGTAGTCCTAATCGCTAAAGGCGTTCAATATTAAAATATAACTATCTATACTAATTAGACTATTACTATAGACACCGATAAAAACTAAACGCGATTCGTTTTTATTCTTAAAAGTAAACTCCGGGTAAAAATCGGTAATAAACCGGAGTTTATAATAAATTAATATAAAATATTTAAAATTAACCTAAATATAGCGTATATAATCGAAAACCTCGTTAATATAAATACTACTATATATATTATATATCTTTCGGCAATTAAATTCCCCCGAATATATAATCGGAATACCTATTCTACTTAGGAAATTAGTAATATTTGCCATAGCGTACAATACCCCTATATTAGGCTTAAATTAAAAATTATTATTAAATTTCCGTTTTTCTATTAATTTTAAATATATCTACTTCTTAATCCTACAACTAAATCTAACTACCTTAATACATCTTATTAATTACCTACTATCCTTCGACTCTTCCATCTTATTACCACTATATATATTTAAATATCGGAAACTATAATAATTATAATTTATTTATCTTTCGCGAAGGTTTTTTCTTCTAATTTATAATATCATTAATTATTAAATATAAAAGTAGGCTAATTAATAATATAATATAAGAATCTTCTAAATTTAATATTATAATCGGTAACTAATTATATTTAGCAGACTATAACAAAACTTATAAATATAACCCTATATATATAAATTTTAAACCCCTTTTTCCTAATACTTAAGAGCTTTATTATTCCTTATTATAATACGATATTATTCTTTACCTATTTAGAATAATAAATATATTTTCAACTATTTCCTAATAATTTTCTATCGCTTTTACTTAAATATTTATAATAAAATAGGCTAAAAAAGGGCATAATTATAGTAGACTTCCCGGTCTTCCCTTCTCAACGCTAAAAAAGAAAGAAAAAGCTAGAGAATAAAATCGCCAATCGTTACAAAAATATAGGGATAAGAAAAAGGCCGAAAGGTAGAGGTAATAATTATTATAATAAATATTAACACGTCCAATATTTATATAATACTAATTCCCCGCTCTACTAAACTTTAATATTTAAATTAATATTATCGACCTTTTATTATACCCTATCCCGTATATAGCCGAAAGGTAATAACTACTATAATAAATATTAATATATCCGATATTTAAATAATACTAGCCCCCCGCTCTACTAAACTCCTTCAATACTTAGGCTAATATTAACGTTAACCCTTTATTATACCCTATCCCGTATATAAACATTATACTTAAAATACCGGCTATAAATATATTACGCCCTTAAATTATCCTCCCTCAATTATTATATCTTCTATTACCTAATTCTTAATTAATATATATAATATTACTAATAATAGTAATAGGAATAATAACCTAACCGCTAAACGTCCTAGAAGAATTATTCTTACAACTCCCTAATTTATTTTATATAAATAAAATAAATATATTTATAAATAGTAATAGTAGTAAAAAACCCCCAACGACTAATATTACTAGTACAAATCTAAATATAAAAGTGCCCCCCGCTAATATTAAAAACTATATCTTATATAATAATAATAATTATTCCGAGAATAAATATAATAATTCTAATTATAATAATTATTTCTTTAATATCGGCGATAATAATAACTCTAATAACGATGCTTATAGCCTAAATACCCTAATTACTATATATTTATTAGGGAGTAGCCTAGGGGTAAATCTTTTAATAAAAATAAAAGAGGTAGAAGAAGATAAATAATTTTAAATAGAAGAAGAAGAAAACCTAATATATAGTAAAAATATATACTTTTTATAGTAGGAGTAAAATAGGAAGTTTCTTTTACTAATAAAATTATATCGATAATTAAATATATAAGAGTACGAATTAACCCGACGACGTCTATAAATAGTCGAATTTTTCTATACTATTAAAAGAATTTTAACGAAGATTATAAAAACCGTAGTACTCCGATAATAGGGATCCTATCGATAAATAATAGTAAAATACTACTATTAACTTTCCGGGCTATATTAATAGTAATAATAATAAGAAGGGCAATATACGCTAAGGCCGATGTAGAACAGGTAATAATAATATTTATAATAATAGCGCCCTTTTATATTAAATACCGTATATATTGTTTAAAGTATAAAGTCTACTATTACGTCCGCGTATAATAGTATAACCGCTATTATTTATCGACGTTGTAGTAAAGTTTACTATAGAATTATAAACGTTATTAAATTATATATTTGAATCCTACGAATAAGAATATAGCGCCGAATATATATATTTTAAATATAAAGACCCCGGTATTAATATTAGCTATTATAGTTTATAAAATATTATTAGAATATTATTAGGTAGGCGGCTATAAAAGGGTAGAAATATTTACCTCTATTATTACGCTAACGATAATTTATAACGTTCGAGGGCCGAATAATGGAAAAATTATAGCCAATCCGAAGAGGAGCCGTAGACTACGGTTCCCTTAGGCCCCGAACTATTAAGGGTTTTAAAGAGCGAATGTATTAAATTCCTAGGCCGGTAATACCCTAATAAATTCAATTTATAGTAAACGTTTAAAGGGTCGAAAGAAGGCGGCGTCCCTCCCTAACTTTATTTTAAATACTTCTATAATATAATTACTACTATTTAAAAACCGTCTATAATCTCCTTTAATATTAATTCGGTTCTAAAGTTTATTAAATTTTTCGTAGTAATTAAAGACGGTCTTAATTAAATTCCCGATTATAAAATATATTTTAATTTTAAAAGCGATATCTATATAAATATAAACGTACTATTACCCCTTATAATAAATGCTATTGAAAACCGGGGCCGTTAAAAGTTTCGCTCGCTATATACAATTTTTTACTATACTTTAACCTAAATTAATAGATAATTATACGCTCTTTTCTATATATTCTTCCCCCGGATATATTATTATACCCTACTACTATAGGGTAATAATAAGGGCGGTAACGTACGGGACGAAGATAGCGATATTTAAATAAATAATAATAATAACCTTACTACCTTCGAACTTAACGCTAACCCCTATAAATAATCGCGAAGGGAGTAGGCGCTGAAGTATAAATTCGGTAATAACGGCCCGTTATAAGAAAGTATTATTCTATCGGAATATTTAATTGTTTAATTAGATTATATCTTTATACTAACTATTTATAATTCTATTAAGGATAATAATATTTTATAATACTTTATTCTTTTAAAACGGATAGTAATAGCTACTACGTATACGTTTAAGGAAGGTAGCCGCCAAAAAGCTATTAGTAGCGATAGTAATAACGAAGAGGATGGCGCCGACCTATATAATAATTATTAAATATAAATAAATATTTATTATATTTAATTAAAATTCTTCGGCCTATTATAAGAGGCAATCTAGGAATATATTAACTTAAGCGTAGTTAAAAACCTAATTAAATATAATATTTTTCGAAATTAGTAATTAGTTTTTAATATTAAGAACGAAAAGACCGTCTTTATATTTAGTAATTATAAGGTCGATTATAGCTATCCCTTAATAATTATAAAAGAAATATCGGGTATTTTCTATAATTACGTTATAAAAATCCGGAAAAGGTTCGATAACGTGCTCAATCCCGCCTATTATAAAGTAAATACATTTTACTTAGATTTTAGTAAATAAATAGCTAATTATAATAAAGGCGAAGATATTATATATATTTACTTTTAATATATATATTACCTCGCATCCTATATTATAGCCCGGCGCCGGTAAGCTGTAAATGCCGCTATAATTTATATAATATACGAGATAGCGGGGGACGGATGCCTTTAATTTAAAAAAGTATTAAATTTAGACGAAATTTGCTATACGGATAAAGTTTTTAATAAAGCCGATAAATATTTATTACCCGTAGTAAAGTATTACCTTTAAGTAATAATTTCCGGCTATAGGAATATTACTATAATTATTACCTTTAATAATTACGAATAAAAGGTTAGCTTCGTTTATATTTAATTATATAATATTATTAAAGCGCCGTTCGACGCTGTTAATTATTATATATTTATTTTACTTACGTACGAAGATCTTATTTTCGACGAATTTTATATTATTTAATTCTAATATAATAGTAAAATAATTACTACTAATATTACGGCGTTTAAGAAAGGGTATATATAAATAAAGATAAAGGCGGTTAATAATTTATATAATATATAATATATATTATATAGTATTCGGGAAGAATATTGGGTTTCTTTAAAATTATTCTATTATATTATAAATATATAAATAATAGCGGATCGGTTAGCTAATAGCGGCGATAA